>VDFB02324620.1:0-23464 GCA_007258455.2 Sequoia sempervirens | reverse complement strand
TTCATGTTTTGAGGTTAATTGTTCCCCTTATGCAATGTATACAACAAGTGGGAGAATGTTAGGAAAAGGTGTGTTGTACACCTTGCATATATATTTAATGTAATTATTCTTGGGGCCATTCTATGTTGCATGTAACATTGGGACATAAGTTGTTAAAATGTAATTATTTAATATTGGGGAAAACAAATAAATAAAGCACCTAATATTAAATAAGGGAACATGCTTTGTAATCTCATGGTTTTAGGCTCAAGCATGGTTTTATGTAATAATTACTCAGTGTTTTGTGGAGCTTGCTTCTATAAAAGCAAACTCACAAAGTTAGTTATTGAGAGATGCAATTTTGCATGTTAGCTCTGGTTAACATTTGTGAGGGTTTGAAGCATGGCACATGATGTGTGGTTGCATGCTCGTTCACATGGATTGATTGGAGAGGGCTTGTTGCTTCAATGGTGCTCATGGATACTTTGAAGATGTAATATAATCTTTATTGTTGAATAATACATGAGAGATGGATGCTTTTGGAGGCTGGGTTTTTTCCCTCTTGAGGGATTTCCCAGGGTATATCTTGTGTCATATTTTCATGGGTATGTTGTCTATTTTCTTGCAAGTGGATTCTAAATACTTAGATGCATAGATTTCTCTTTAAGCTATGTGGAAATTGTCTTTAATCGGGCTACAAGTTTCCAACAAATTTAACACAAGAAAATGAGTATAGGGGAGGGTAGAGGGTCACAAACCCCCCTTCGATAGGGGCAAACTCTTGTGGGCATCATCATTGGGGTTAGAGAACCCCCGCCATAGCCTTAAGGTTTCCTTATATATATTTTTAAAAATAGAATAATGAGGAAATCATTTTAAATATGTAACCATTCTTTATATGAATAATTGTTATAAACATGTATTTTATTTTTATTTAACATAAATAGGAGTGGATATATATATAACAAAGGAAGAATTATTTAGCATGAATTATGATTTCTAGAATGTAAATTTTTTTCCATTAATTCTTTGAACAACATAAGGTAGGGAATAGAATGACACTAAGATAATTATACACTAATTTGAAAGAATATTAATATGTAAAATGCAACATAACATAAAAAGTGAATGAAAATTACTCTAAGGTCATAGACATTTTCTTACAATATGACTTTCATTTTTTTTACATTACAATTTTCTAAAAATAAGAAGGAATCTATATACATTTCTTTCCTTTATTTTTCAACTACATTCATTTGTGAGGAAAATCTCAAGAAAAACTATAAGACAAATCACATTACTTATTCATTTTAACAACAATTACTACAACCTTTTCTTAAACCAATATACATTTGATAGAATACACAAAGTTTCATACATTACAACAATTACATTTACAAATTTGAAATTATTATTGTACAATAAACCCTTTAACGGTATTTTCCATAGAATTACTCTTTGCACATAAATACAATTATAAGATGAAGAATGTCATCTCAATGACAAGGTGTACTCCAAGTGAATCCTCCAACTTGCACAAAATAACACAAATATTCTATATATCAATGAGAACATCACCACCCAATCATAAGGTTGCTCACAATCCACCCTCGAGTTAGGGGACCTTCTAAGAAAAAAAAGGGTACACCCACACACAAGGGAAGCGTATAAGCAAACAAACTAATTCAAATTCAAGATTCACAAAATGACTCACAATACCAAGGAAATACACAACACAAGAATCTTTCTCAAGATTCAAATTAGGGGGATATTAGGGGGCAACACTCCAACAATGGGGAAAAATATAAATATATACAATATTTTCCAACTCCTATATATTCATTCTCTAAGATATGCCACTATTTCTCCCTACTCATTTTCACAACAATATACAACTACATCCTTTACTCATCCAAAAACACTAAAATAATAAAGGAACTCATACCCAAGCTTTACCCATGGAGGGTCCATCTTATCTCTATCCCTCACTTGGGATGCTCTCATCAAGAGGAAGAGCCTATCCCATCACAACCTATTCCAACAAACTTAAAACAAATAAAATGGAAAATTAAATTCACAGACATTTGCATACAACTCATATTAACATTCATCTACTCAAACATTCAAATAAAACTACATAAAAAAAGTGTAGAAACCTACCTCTCAAAGCTTCCAAAGATATTGATGAACGTTTGAAGATCACCAAGAAGACTCCACTCAAGGACTCCTTCCCTCAATCCAAGCTATCCAAAACCCTCTCTATCTCTCTCAAATGCACAAGCAAAAACCAAAATGAACTAAAAGCCCTTTCCTCATCCTCATGGGGTGGATAAGTATGAATAAAAAAATTAGAATCCTTAAATGTGGAGGTGGCACTTGTGACCTTCTCATTCAATCTTGAAGAGTATCCCTATCCCCTTGTTCACATATGTGTGAGCCAACTCCTTGAACACTCTTACTCACGAGGAGCTTCCATATGTGTGAGTTATGGGGCTTGGAGATTCTTCATCATGAGAAGCTTCCAAGCTTCCTCACTTATGGGTGAGTCATGGGGAGCTAACTAAATCCAAACAACCCAAGCAAAAACTTAGAGGATTAAATAAGATGGTGACACATCACCTATTCCACTTCCCATATCCAAATTTCGTCACATCTTTTCAAAGGCATTTGGAAGGTATTATAACTTAGCTAAAACTTAAGATAAATAGTCCAAAATGCACATAACCCATTGTAACATATCTTAGAACAATAAAAACATAAAAAAGAGAAGTAAAAAATGACATGTTATGACCATTTTAGATCCCAACAAAAAATGGATCAAAAATTTAACAATTAGGATGACAATTCATCCAACAATCCCAACCTAATAAACCTTAATACACTTCAAACATAATAAACATCACCCAATATTTTAATTTTAACATTTAAAACAAATAGAGAATGTCAAGTATCATTGGATAAATCACATTAGGGTTTCCATAAGACCTCCAAATTTCCACAGGCCATGGAAATTACCTGCACTTGATTGCACACGTTAATATAGAATAACAATAATAATAGCCAAAGCAACATAAATTAAAATGCATTCACTCTCAAACATTTGACCAATATTCAAATTCACCACAAAGCTCAATGAAACATCATATAAGCATTTGATAATATTTTGATTCCATTCAAACACAATTATCATGACATGTATATAAAGACATTCATCAATTCAACATTTGACAATTAATAATCATCACATAACATAATTCATCTTAGGAATCAAATCATTAATTAAATAACTCATCTTAATCACATAGGAAGCACAACACCTAATTAACCATCAATCATAGTAGTATCATCATAAGCATAATAAAAATTTTATGCATGCAAATCATCATCAAACCATACTCTACTGAAATCAAATGTCCAACATCATAATAATGAACAATAACATAAGGTGTCAAAATGATAGTTCTGTCGGTGGTGTTGAAAGAAGAGGTTAACAAGAAGACTGTTGAGGCTGAACCCAACAATAGTTGGGTTGGGGATGATGTGTTGAAACTCCTCATGGAGGAGTGGGAGGGTATTGCTAGGTGATGGGGGGGGTTTTGTCTATTTTTTGGATGGGTTGTTTATTTGTTGTCTCTCTGTTGTCTCTATGTTTGGACTTTAAGCTGTAATTGGTTTTTTTGTTTTTTGATCTAACTTTGACCCTATGGGCTCCTTGTGTTAAGGGTATTGCACCCTGTAAATGCAACTTATATTATCAAAAACATATATCAACAAATTAAAATTAGCAATATCAAATAACACTATATACTTGAATAAACTCTTTTGAGAAAAACTCCACCAAAAACATATGGAAAATTAATCTTCTAAATAAGAGTACAATACAATCCACTCAATCTTCTTCATTTTGACACCATAACAATATTTCATCTATGTAGCATAATGAAACCTCTATCTCATACCTTCAATTTACAACACAAAGAGAAACATGGAACTACAAGTGGTTTTCAAAACTATCGGCCACCAAAACCATAGTCCACAAGCAAAAACCCTTGCCTATTATACAACTAATCAAGCATTTAAATAGATATCAACCAAATAATACATCTTTGACTCCTAATTCCTAGTAGATAAAAGACTAACACTTCACGATAACCCACCAATTATTACAAGATGCTCCACTCATCCCATGTTACTCCCAAGCACTCTATAAGAGAGTGGACACATGCATTGATGCATGATTACTATAATTCCCATGTTGACATTTTTCTATAACCTTCATATTCAATGTCATTAAAACAATATTCCAAGTATCCTAGTGAATAATAATGATCAAATAATACCTACCAAACCTTCATGGACATCTATGTACCTCATTCCAAGATGTTTGGAGACAACAACATTATATTTGAAACTGCCATAAATATAACACTAAATCCTATCACAATTAATTAATTGTATTGATCATTGTAGTTACTTTGCTAAGAAATGGACTAATAACATCTCCATAAATAATTATGTCAAAAGACATAAACTATTATTTTTTAATATAAATATGCTAATTCTAAATAGATAAAATATACATCAACTAAAATAACTCTATAGTAAAATAAAAATGCCAAAGTTTTAAAATACATAATAAATAAAATAGTTACATAATAAAACTATATAGATGTCTTAAATATATCTATAAGTAGAACTATTTTAATTTACTACACATAAACATATAAATTTAAATATTTAGTTAAAAATTATTTTATTTCATTTTTATTTAAAAAATTATTTGAATTTTATATTAACTTTTAATTTTACTTTTGAAAAAATATTATTAATAACTTAAAATAAAAAATAAGTATATATAAATATTTCAAAATTGATATTCTTTTAAATAAACTTAATTTCTATGCTTCAAAATTATATCTCATGTTATCCTTTAATAAATTATTTAAAATATCCATATTAATATATTTTCATTGGTAATATTAAAAATTATAAATGTATCGTAATGTAATAAATTATTTAAAATATCCATACTAATATATTTTATCTGTTGTATTAAAAAAAAACATTAAAATTGTAAATGTATCATAATGTAATAGGTATACATATAAATCACCTAAAAATAACAGAGATCCACAATAATAGACTATTTTTTAGTAGATAAGGTAATATCAAAGAGATATATACATGTAAGAATAAACCCTAATCAAAATATGGTACACGTGTACAAACCCTAATCAAATATGATAAACATGTAAAAGCAAATGGATCGAAACCCAGGAAATCTAAAATGAAATCAGAATAAAATAAAATCTGAAAACCCTTATGAAAGAGGAGGGAGCCTGATATCTTAAAGAGAAGAAGAGCAATTCAGACTTCTCTTGGTTGAAGCGGGGGTCATATCTAACAGCTGGTGCATACTCACTTTTCTTGGAAAGACAGTTTTCCCAAGCAGGTAGGAAGAGTACTTTAACAGTTTGTCTTTCTCCCTGCTTGGGAAAATTGTCTTCGCTCACAGAACTGTTACTGTTAATTGGCTACGATTCGCTATGTTTGCCAGAAATTTCATGGTCATTTGCAAGCATGTCCTCTCTTGCTGTTCTTGGTTTACACGGATATAATTTGCAAAGTGAAATCACCTTAGGTACTATTCGTATGCTAAGTAGTCTCAGTGTGGTTTGTTTTTCTGCCAACTAGCTGAATGGAAGCTTACCATCCTGTGTGGATAGTTTTCTTCTGTCGCTTTGTTACATGCTCATAATAATCAACTAACAGAAATCATCCCCTCTTCTCTCTCGAATCTCTCTTCTTTTAGCAAATCTACATCTTGGACACAATCAATTGAATGTTAACGTTTCTTCTGATTTAGAAAATTTGAAGGCCTTGAAGGTGATGACCTTAATCTCATTTGTAATTTTTACAAAGTAATCTTATCCATAGGTTTCTGAAAATAAACACGGCAGATTTATCCGCAAATTAGTATCAGGGCGGTAGGAAAAAGAACCCTACCCAGGTCTGCAAAAACATAATAGGCGCCTTAAGCGGATGGATAGCCATGGATCAGCGACGACCACTGCTTTCATTGCTTGAGATTAAAGTCTGTGTCATGTATCCGTACATGGCAGTGGATAAGCAAAGTGTTCTGCAGAAGGATGCGCTTGATTCGGCGGCCCAGCTATTCTTGGTAAAATAGGCATTGACCATTCTTACGGCGTCGCGTTTTTGAGGGAATAAATTAAAAGTTCGATTCGTCTTTTTAGAGTATCGGTAAGTTAATACGCGTCTTCCTGTTTGTTTGCTTTCATTCGGATGTGTTTGAGTAATCAAAGTGAATCTGGAATGCGGGTTATTCTTCCTCTTAATCGTGAAAATGGATATATTTCGATGGAATTGCAATTTATGTTGAATACCAAAAATCCCTCATAGGAGAAAACCAATCCGATTCAAACTTTAAGTTCTAGATGTTTCTGATAGAGATGTCAGAATGCTTCCACCTTTTTGTGCTCTGTTTGGAAGCTTATTTTATTTTATCTTTGTACTAATTTAGGTAAAATCTTGGTGCTGCATCCAACAAATCTAGGATTTTTTTGTTTGTGCTGGAAACGTTCAATTTCCCTTTGCATACTAGGGTATCTTGAAAAGATGCTTTTAGATTTCCTACTTTGCAAGCTTATAGATGTATTGCAGTTGTTCAGAAAATTTGGTTAAGATGACCCTTTATCGTTCATCTATGATAGTGTACGTGATGAAAAGTAAATGACAAAGGGTGTATTTCTTTGTATCCTCTTTCTGAAATGAGAATGCTGTGATGTTAAGTTTGACTCAGTTCTGATTTGCATCCATACAGATATCTGATTGGACATGGTTTACTTTCAATTTTTTAAATTCAGGTTATTTTCCTACAGCATTATTTTCCATTTGCACCAAATTTGCGCCAAAAATCTTGTTTTCTATTTGATTTTTTTTTTTGGTCATTTGCTGCCATTCAACATAGAATTTAACTATTATGGATCCTGGCTAAAATATTTTTTAACCAATGATCTCAAGAGAATGCCTATTAGATGCAATTCTGCAAAAGATTTGAATGCCAAACCTCTTATTTATGAATTATTTAAATTGGGAGTCATATTAAATTTAGAAAGCTATTTGTGAAGATATGCAGATCTCACATCTAGAAATGCTACTCCGACATCACATACAGGTCTTCACAGAAAAATATTATTTGTTTTGTTCTAAAGCAATTGCTCTTAATTTATAACACAAGAAATACATTTGGTTTTCTTCCATTGCAGACAGAAATGTCCACCTTTGCAGTCAATTATGTCAAAACAAGCAGACCTAATGAAGGAAGTGTAGGATCTCAGAAGAGAGAGTCAGCAGCTGCAGCAGCTTCGTTGAGCTTGATATTTGTACTAAAAAAGCCTTTCAAGAACTAATGAAAACTTAAGGGACATTTCTTTTCACTGACAAGTTGCTATATCAGAACCAAATGAGATGCGGCAGTATCTCTATTGAGTAGACCATTCAATTGTAACCCTATGTCATCTCTGATCTTACAAATTTGCTTGATAATGACTGTTCTATCCACTCTGAAAAAAAAGAGTTGGCCAATTATGGATTGCTAAGTTACTATGGCCTGTTGAGTGTATCTTAAGACAGGCTGCACAGTTATTTGTTTAGCTGCATTGGGGCCTGTTGAGGATATCTTAAGGCTGGTTGCATGTTTATTTGTTTTAGTTGCAATTTTTATTAAGACTGTCTTACAGAATTTCAAATAATTTGGATTCCTTATATGTAGGGGGTCTTTCGATGGCTTTGTTTTCTGGATCTATTTTATATCTCGCTCGAGAGAGTTTTGTTCATTGAATTGTACAGAACACGAGGTTTTGTACCAATCCCCAAAATCTGAAAACATTGGTCGTTGCGGTCACACATTTGACTAGCATAATCTGATTTGTAGACTACTGTAATCACTTGTTTATGTCTATTTACAATCCGGATGGCTGTTCAAGTCTTCCATACTTCATTGGATTGCCCATACTTAAGTGTACAATAATACATTGGAGTACAACTGTAATTCTTAGCATCTTTGCATTTTGAGCCCTTATTCATTTCTTTATATTAACTACTGGTTTCAGCCAAATCACCTTCATACTTGAATTTGAAATCACTGGGACAATTTACAAAGAATCATCACATTCTAATCTTTCAAGGAATTGGTTGCCAGACATAATGAGCCATCATATTCATCACCAGCTACAGAAAATCACCTTACAACTTGGTTTTTCAAATTATTGGGACAATTTGTAAATAATCATCATATTTTAATATGCATGATAAGTGAGCATATTTCTGTTCTATTCTTTGGATTGTGAAATACCTGAGTTCTACTGATTGTTAATTCAAGTCTTCTATCTGATCCAGAGAAACAGCATGATGCATATTTGCAAATATTTGTAAATACAATAGAAGTATGCATGTCAAATGTACCTCAATAAATAGTTTTTACAAAGATTTTTTTTTCTTTCGCTATACATTTAATCTTATATTACATCTGAAGTAAACAACAGTTGCATTATTTTAGTTATATGATTACAATTTTTTTATTTTTTTTATGAATAGTTGGATAATAGATGTTTTGTCAATTTATTTAACAGCTGAACAGCCAGATAAGCTTTATGCAACCTGGAACAGCTTTAATATGAAAATGTTCTTCTTTGTTTCCAATTTATTTTTTCATAAACAATGCACACCTCCGCATCCTTCTACATGGCATATCACGTTCCAGTTCAATGTCATGCTAATGTGCACTACTATAATCGTTAAAAGTTAGATCTTATAAAACATATAGGTGCTTCCAGAAAATCTCAGTTTGAATCGAAGATACTTCATATTGCTTTGGCAAAAATTGACTTTATTCTTAAGCAAACAAGGCAATGATATTGTAACTGTATGTCATCTGTGCTGGTACTTAACTAGAAGTTTGTTAGGAAAGGTGTCTCAAGCTTGCATTATAATGTTAGAACAAAACAAAAATGCAATTTTGGGGCTATAGAACACAAAAATGTAATTTTCAAGGCTTTAGAGGTCATTTTGGGCCTCGAAAAATGTCAAAACCAAAGCGAGCTGGTAACAACAACATGAACCTTTCAAGCTCTACAATTTTATAAAAAGGGGCTCAATCGGTTTTCCAAATCAAAAGTTAGAACCTTCAGAAGTTGGGCCTCCTACATTGGAAATGTAAGAGCATCTATGACACGTAAGAGTTGTAAGAAAGAATCATTTGTTGACCAACTTATGATGATACATGTTTGACATGTCATATGGCATCTTTGAATGAAGATAGTAGAAGCCAAAATGGAGTGTCCAAGTTGATTAGTGGATTCAGATTTGGTCATTGAATTTTTACTGGAGATTGCATCACTTTTTGGATGGTTAGGTCATGGTTTGTTAATCATGATTTGATTGTTTCACATATTACTTCTCATATTTATTGGGTACTTGAGATGAAGTTTCATAGTGGGTTTTGTAGATACTACTATGTTGTCAAAATGGCACAAGATCTCTTGTTGGTAATACTATTGTAAAGATTTAGACTATATTCAATTTCTTTGGAGTGTGGGGTTTTCTCTTGAAAGGATTTTTCTCTCACAAATTATTGTGATATGGTATATTGGTTTTGTGTTTATTTTTTTGTGACTGTATGATTAATTTAGTTTTTGCATATGCCTCCTCTCATAGATTCGTATAGGAAGCATATTTCAAAGTCTACATACAAATGGACAAGCTTTTTAATCATTTCAGATTAATGCATACAGAGTTTCTCTGTAACAACTTTTAATTCTCTAACCTTAAGCCACCTCAACCTGTAAAAAACAGGTACCAAACATTCACTATATTTTACATATGTAAAAAAATCCAACTTGTTCTGTAAGATTATTATAATAAATTTAAACATCTAAAATGGACTTTGTTGTATTTTCACAACAGGTACTATAAGTCCAGGCAGTCTCCACTAGACACTTGGGTTTAACTTGATATTTCGTTAATCTCAGGGCAGAGATAAATTGTTTCTATTCTTTTACCTTTTTGTAACATCATGATTGAGCGCTTACACGCCCCTCTTGCTCATCACATATATCTAAGTTATTTTTCAAGTCGTAAATGAGTCAATGAGTCATGTATTTTATGGAATGTTGATTATCACGAATAAATGAGAATGAAATGGTGTAGTCTCACTAGTAGAATCAAGATGGCCTTCAAAGTTTACAAGTTTTGCCATAACTATAGATGATATGATGTAGAATTTACAGTGTTAATAAAAAAAAATCTAATCTTTTACGTTACTTCTCTTTCAAATATTATTCAGTAACTCTAGGGACATGTGCAATATTAAAATGTTTTTGCCTCGTGGAGAATGATCAATGATCAAGTGTGCAATATTGATTCAAAACTGACCAAGTCCTGTACGTTCAGGAATTTACGATCTTGTCAGGCAGATGTGCAATCAGATAACCCAATGTCTTTGGAATCTTCATTGGTGAGCTTTGTTTTACAAAACATTCAAGCGGAGTGTTTCTTTCATCATGTTCTGACTGACTGTTCATTCTCGTGGAAAATCATTGATGTTCAGGTATGCAATATTGATTAAATTTCTGAACTGACCAAGCCCTGTACATTCAGGAATTTTGGATCTCATCCGACAGATGTGTAGTTTGAGAACTCAATATCTTTGAAATCTTCATAGGTGAGCTTGAAGACTTTGTTTGACATGGAATTCAAGAAGGGGGGTGTATCTTTCATCTTGTTCTGACTGAAGATTTTTTCTGATCATGCCCTCTTTGTGCATTCTATCAAAGGTGTACAGAAGCAATTGGATGCACTAGCTCAGTCATGTGAGCTTTAACAGCTTGATACATTTAAATTGCACTCTTAAATTATCGTCTCTCCTGCAAAGGAAAACCTGCAGAAATGACAACAGCCTAAGTCCTATATGAATCTGAGAATTCAGTTTACAAGTAAATTTCTTAATTTTAGTGCGGCCTGTGCTTTCTAGGAATGGACCTCCGTTTCTTTTTTAGACTGCAAGTGTTCCCAAATGCATTTTCAAGACATAACTATGAACCGTGGCAATTAGATGCTATTGTGGAACCCATGGTGCCTTATGGGTTCAAGATTTGGAGGCTAAGCTTAGGACCTCTTGACTGGGTACTAACTTAGAGGGTCCAGATTCTCATGCTTCCATGCATGATCCATTACAAAAAGACAGTCCATCAATGCGTTATTTACCATTTATCTCACAAACATCTTCAAACTTGCTTTATACCACCATAGAATCAGTCTCATGGGATATCTTGCCTTGGGAGAGATGAGACACTCTCTCACATCTCTTTGCTCTTCATACCAGGTTGCTTCCTCGACTGTACCTGGACAGCAACAGTGGTGGTAAACAGATGTTGTTGTGCTTCTCCAAACCATCTGAAATAATTGAGAATATTGACTTACCCACTCAGATTCATGTCAAGATGCTAAGTGACAGGAGTAACCAAAACATATTTAAGATTTCTGTCAAGTCTTGAATGGTATAATATCCAAATGGTCAATTTTTAAGCATATGAGAAGTTTGTCAGTGTTAAGTTGAAAATTTGTGTTTTGAAGATATGTTGTGTTTTGACATAAATAAGGCACCAATGCCCTAGATATCAAAAAATGTGTAGACCACAATTTGGTAAAATTGTGTAAAGTTGATGGGAAGTTTTTGTTACAAAATATGCAGTGTATTCCTATTACAGCAGGTTGGGCACCAACTTTTATGCCCTGAGAATAATGAACGAAATTCACATCTGTTTAATTTATTCCATAGCAAATCCAACCAATCTTGCTGTTGAACATGCCAAGTGGAGAGAAGTTGAAGTTGAGTATTTGTCTAAATTTGAGTTCTTTGTTTAGTTGCTATCACCAAGCTATGTCAAAATTTCAAAGAATTAAGCAAGTAATTGAAAATGACCTTATTCAAATAACTTTGTCAAAATTGTCAAACAACACGGTCATTTTTCTCAGAAATTGCAGAAGAAGACAGCAGGCAAATTGAATTTTCAAGAAGAAATGTATTTTCAGAGCTGAGATAAGCAATAAAAGGGTTAAGAGGGAAGCAAATGCAAGTCTTTTCCGAGTTTTGTGGCCATGTGACATTTATAAACATCAGTGAAAGTTTTTGGTGTACCTTGGGGTTAGTTGTTGGTTCTTCGCGGGAAAGATCATTCAGATATTCGCCAACCGGATTATATTCTTTGTATATGTCCTCCCTGAATGCATTAGAAATAGCCCACTTTGCCGGAAGGAGATGAGGAATGGCATCTAAGGAGATTAGCATATATTGAATATGCCAGCATACCACCAACCAAGGAGATTAGGGTTCAATCCTCAGACAAGGTTTCAAGCAGTGCTTCCCAATTAAGATCAAGTTTCCTTACTCAAGAGTTCATTAAAGATGATATGGAACTGACGTAAAACCTTTCTGCAAGTTATTTCCAAGAACTCGAGCCAAGTCTTTGTACATGCCATAGTGATTTATCTAGAAAATTACCATCATTAGTCCTTATTATGTCCTCTTAGTGTGGCTTGCTATACGGGTTGTGAGTGGGAGCTTATCTTCTGTCTAGGTATGTGGCGGAACAAATGTCCTTTTAATTATTTGAATATAATGTAAGTTATTATGCAGGGAGAGCTGTGGATTGTCAAAATAAGGACTACACGTTGAGGAAGATTGATCAGGCTGAAGACAAAATGAAAATGAAAACGAAAACACACTTTAGAGTATAAAAATGAAATATCAGGAATAATGTAGCATTGTAGCATCAAAAGGAAAACAGAATCAATAAAAGGCCAAGATGTGTCCTCAATATTGAACTGTTAAAAAAATACTTGATGTCCCAAACTCTGTCAAGCCTGAAGGGAAAAAAGACGGTGAGTGTAGGGCTTCTCAATTACCACCGAGAAGATCCTTTTTTAAGTGCTATTTAATTGAACTGTGGAGAAGACATCTTCGTTTGTCCGCTGTGCAGTGCGTTGGAAGGTGTTTTCTTATTTACCATTGAGTCCTCTGAAACAAATGTATTGGCAAAAATAATAAATAGCATTCAGTAATCCAATGCCTTTGAAAATTTGAGAATTATAACAATTTGGTAAACATTGAGTACTTAAAAAGTACATTGAGATATGACAGATGCTTCTCACATCAAGATTTTTTTTATAATTGTGAGGCTGGCTTGATTTCTAGAAATTTAGAGTGTTGTCTTCAGGAGTCAAATCTCATGGATTTTAGACTGAAGTATCTTACCGAGTTTGTTGATTACATTGGATACACTAAATTTGTTCATAATATTTGGTTTTTGTGATCTTATCCTTTGGATAGCTTGTAGTATCCTTGCTAAGGTGCAAGATGAAGATGCTAGATGCTTTTGATGTACAGTCATGGTTGGCCACAATGAGACATACAACGTCACTGTTTTGTGGAGATGGATTTGTAATGTTGCACAGGTATTTGAAGAGGATAATGCCAGGTTGCTTTATCCTTTTTGGCAATGCTGGTGATATTCCTGGTGGAGGATATTTTGACGGTATTCAACAAACTATTGAGGAACATGATGGACATTGTTTTCAAGATGTAAATGATAGCACATCAGATAATGTTGTTCACTTCCAAATATGCACTTGCTCTTCACCTTACAGAGCAACCAACAGTGGACTGCTATAAGAAGAGTTTATTTGCAGATATGAAAGACTGATGAATCTGAATATTAGAACAAAATGAATGAATTCACTGGACACCGGCAGTCATTTCCTTGTCATAGATGTGCTACAGTTATTTTTGTCGGCCAATTTTCTTTGCATGAGCATAGCTCCTATGTCCATCTAAGTTAGAAGGGAAAGGAAGATTCCATTTAGATAGGAGCAAGATTTAACACAAATTGAAAGATAAGTTGATCTAGAAAACTTACTAATGTGGTACAAATACAATTTGAATTTTCAGTTGGAGATTAAAAAAAAAAAATGATCCAAGTCCTATCCTAGCTAGCATGCTTTATGGGTGCATGATATGGTCCCTGTGGAAAGAAAGGGCATTTTTCATTTTACTTCTATATATAGTCCAATATTTTTACCCCTCGAAGGTTAACCTCATAACGACACTCTGTTTATATCTTATTGCGTTTTCAAATTTCCATGGCCAACTTCAAGCAATTCCATGAGTAGGCCACTACAAAGACATCACAAGTATCTCTGAAATTAATTTCCAAGTAAAAATTCAACAGTCAATAAAGTATGTTTGAATCCAATCAGTCAATTTCCTACAACTCATCATTCTCAAAAAATGAGAAGATTCTACAAAGATCTTATTAAAATATCTTTAGGTGGGACTTGGTAGTGGACTAAAATTGTCACATAGTGATCTGAAATGATGCTTTGATATCATATTTGGCTCTATGTTGCTCTAATAGACAACAAATTGAGCTAATCTAAGGGGAAAATCACGAGGTGAAATCATTTTGGCTCACTTTCCAACATGAACTTGACTTGTGCTACACAAAATCAACCTCAAGTCTTACAATCTGAGAAATACGTTACCTAGCCTTCAAATCTCTATAATTGCATCATGTCCCTATGAAGACTAATATAGTGACTCGTGAACAAATATTGAAGATAGCAAGCAACCATGTAATATGCATATATGTCACTATGGACTAATGTTTGCTAGATGCAATCAATTGAAGGGGGCCACATCCTATCTTGAACACTCTTTTGAGCTTGTAGACAGCTATAGTTATTGATACAAATACTCATCTCCATTTACAAATGAATCATTTTCACATAGCACAACATCACCTAAATATGTGATACTAGTTTTTGCACATAGAGTCTAATAACTTTTTTTTTTTTAATTATTTTTTCTAGATAACAAGCAAGTTTATAATTTATGCTTGTTTCATTTGTGATATAGATGCTATAAATTGTACATTTTTCTTTATTTAAAAGTGTGAACATAGAATTTTGAGCATAAAAGAACAAGTTAAATAATATAGCCTATACCATCCAAAACAAATACAAGGCTAAAGATAAAGCATAAAAGTTAGTAAACATAATGAAAACATAAAATAAACTCACCAAACTAACCCTTTTTGCACCAAGTCTATGGTGGTTGTGCTCAAGATTGACGAATGATGTGTTATGTGAGTGCCTTCACTAGTAGCATAACATTACATATGAAGATCTTGTTAAAATAGCTTAGAATGACATCCTATTTATAGACTTTTTATTAGAAGATTGGATAACTAGGATTGAAAGAAAAGATGAAGGGCTCAAATTGGTCGAGACCCTTAGGGAGATGAGAGGAAAACAAGTATCCTTACATGATTTGTAGAGATGGAAGGTAGATGGATTGGAGGAAAATCAATGGTAGAGATTCCCCTTGGAAAAAGTGGAGGGGCAAGATGAAAAGAGGTACTCAAGAGTACCCTTGTGAGATGGTCAAGTCCTTTTACCCATGTGACATGGTACCAAGGCCATGTCACATGTGCAAAGGCTCATTTCTTATGTACAAACGATCATACCTTTATACACATGGGAATGTGCATAATTTGAGGAGGGTTGACTAGGATTAGGAGTGTGCTAGTGAGGGGTTAGTGGATTAATTAATTTTAGCCCACTAATGGAAAGTAGAATTAAATTAGAAATATTTATTTAATTTTTGGAAAGGGGATGAGAAACTTAGGTAAATACATATTTAAATTTATTTATGATTTTGAACTAGAAATGAGATCGGGTGGATAGTGATGGATAGTGTAATTTATTTAATTAATAAATGGATGAAAATTAGATAAGTAATTGTATAAATAAGGATTTATTCAATCAATTATAGAGAAAATAGTTAGGTAATTAGTTAATTAACAATTTGTCAATTTAATGTGTCTACAACAAGTTTCGATGGAGTACACATAAAAAGGATGAACACATATGAAGAGATCAATTGCACTCCATTATTTTACATGGACCTCAGTTCTATATTTAAATATGTACTTTACATGTATATTTGTGAGTTCTCATTTACATTAAGATGCATGTTTGTGACATGACTCACATGCAACTCAAAGTGGGGGCAAAATGTAATGGTTGAATTTGCATAATCATGCTAATTCCTATTTAGTTTTGGGCCTATTTTCAGGAATGGATTAATTATCAACAAGTGCATTATTGTGCAAATTTAGTTGCATTCCCTTATCCATCACCATTCTTCATTTACACTCATTACCATATATTCAACCATATCTTGTAAGAACACATATTTCCATACATTTGACAGTTATTATGCTCTTGATGTCTAGACATTTTTCCATATCAATATTAACATTCACTTCTCTTAGGTTAATCCTATAATGTAAGATCAACCTCATATTGCATGGATTTATTCCTTGAAGTTTCAAAATTAAATTTTAAATTTTGTGACTCATGCCTATTTTGTTTCCAACCATGAACTAATGTGGCACACATTTTGCATGATTTATTGCTACCTACTAATATTTAAAGGCATTCAATGTGCATTTATTAATCATGTAAACACATCTAATCATAATTCAAAATCCTAGCATTCTAAAGAGCATTGGTTATGGTAACAATTCAATTGAAACACTAAAACAAAAAATAATATTACATTAGAATCAACATCTTGATCACTTGCATGCTTGTCTATTGTCTACTAATCATTTTTATACTCATAAAATTAGTCCAACGAGGTTGACCCGTAATAACTTGACCCTAGGTAATGGTCTAAGAATCTTTTAAAGATATTTTTAAATATTGCTAGCCATTAACAATCAACAAACAATAGAATATTTAGGGCAAGTCAACTATTAGAGACACACATTCAACCAAATCAAATATGTAGGATACTAATCGGATCTACATGATGTTAAATTGGTCCATGCACATAACTGACCCATAATTATTTTAGGTTTGTTTAGAATTCATTCATTTCCAATATTAAATTGAATCAAATCTTTAAATCCCCAATCTTTTTTTTTTTATTTTCATTCAAAAACTAAATACATTTCCATTATATTTAATTTTTTAAAATAATGTTTAATATTTCTAATATTTACCCTTAACTTTAATTATCTAAATTAATTTTATTTATTTAAAAAATTAATTAATTAGCCTTAATAACTTTTTAAGGAAAACTATTCTTTAAAAGTGTATTTTCTTTACAAGCATATATGGTACAAAAACTATTCTTTAGAAAGGGAGAAAGAAGTGAAAAATGTCACTTTAGCTTTGAAGGTTTCATATATTAAAGACATACTTTGATTTAGTGATATATTTGATGTGGCGATGTCAATCACGGTGTTCTTTATATGTGAAAGATTCAAGTGACATTTTTTCACATTATAGAATTAAATTTAAATAATGGTACTTATGATTCTTTTTATAAATATCTAAGGCACTATTAATTTTTCAGAGAAGCTTAATAATGCTTCCATTGAATTTATTGAAGATTCAGATCACATTTCTTCACATTATAAAATACAATTTAAATAAAGATATTTATGGTTTTGTAATAAAAATCTATAGAATTATCACTCATTTTTGTATAGAGAATAATAATTCTTATAGTTAATTTATTGGTATCAGATAAGAATTTATAATTGTAAAAATAAATTTTAAATAGATGAAGAGATAGGAAACCTTGAATATTGAAACTCACGCTTTCAATTTTAGGTTAAGTATGGGTTTTGATCAATGAAAAAAGACAAGTAGAATGAAAAATGTATATGATATGGATCTAACTATTTTTCTTTATTTTATGGATCAGTAAGCTATAATCATACTATGATTTGTTTCATGCAGTAAATAAAAACATATATAAAATTAAATTATTGTCTTCGTAAAAAAAAGACGGTACTCCTATCTTGTTAGATATAGATCTAATAGTTAATATACAATAGGTTTTAAAAATTAATAGTGTGGTTCCCATATCTCATTCTATATTTTCTATAGGGGGGAACTAAAAACAACTTGTTCATTAAGTCACCAAAAGGAGTGTTTGGACTAGTTCAATTGGCGCATGGACATAGCAACTAATGAAATTATCGGGTTATTCAACCTAGCCTTATAAAAATGCACACACATGTTGGACAACATAACTACTTTTACAAAATTATTCTTGCGTTCAAGTTTTGGGGTTAGCAGATTATTATGACAAACCATACCTATCAACTCCACATCTAGTTCAAAACTAGACCCACTAGCTCTCAAACTACCTAAATTCATACATACATACATATATATATGCTAATATCTTGGAATTAATTACTATTGATATTCTCTAAGTGCGGAGAGAGGTATTTTGGAGGAGAGAGCTCTAATTTTTTTGGAGAAGACAAATAGTCTTCCTCCATTGCTAGCCATGTTGCAACTCTCCCTTCCAAAGTCGACTCGATTTTGTACTCTTCGCCATTCCTAGAAGTTTTATCCTCTTTTGTCATTTCTGATGTTGTCTATTTAAGTTTTATCCTATTGGTTGGGTGCTTTTTTATTTTTCTTTTAATTCCATTTTCATTTTTCAAATTGATTATTGAGTTTCCCCCATCAAAAGTTGGGTTTGGTGTGATACATGAGTTAGTGTTGAGGTGTGGGGAGTTATAGAAGAGGCTGAGGTAGAATCAAGTGATGGAGATAGGAGAGTTAATGTGTAAAAATATAAGAACTCCAAAAAACATTATAGGAAGGCTCTAAGCAGTGGCGAGAGGGAACTTGTAGGATGAGGTAGAGGTAGAATTAAGTGATGAAGATAGGGGAGTTAATGTGGAAAATTTGAGAACTCCAAAAAATATTATAAGGAGGCTCTAAGCAATGGTGGAGGATTTATTGGAAGTAAACAAGTTGAAGGAGAGACTGGTAAGATGTCTCCCCTCCCTCTAAAGACTCTCCATAGTTTTTCCAAATAAAGATACAATTGATGCTATGTCTAGGGAAGAAAATAGATTGAAAGGTGTTGTAACTTTTGTTGTTGTCATGGATAAGGAGAACCTCCCATCGATAAAGTTCTTTGATGAATGGATTTTAAATTTTTGGGGAAAAAATTGGATTGTATGTGTCATTTTGCAAAATGATCCAAAGAGGTATTTTTGTGGTCTTTCAAAAAATCATGGTATGCAAAATAGGTCTCTCAGTAAAGAATGTTGGAACATGGGGAAATCTATATTTAAATATGTGGCTTGGTCCTCTAATGTTCTGAATGAAAAGGTTTTAGCTTGCTTTATCCCTAGATGGGTGATGGTAAAAAACTTGCCATCACAATTATAGGCATTTATTCCCTAGCTATTACAACTCGAGAGGAAGGTGCTCCAAATCGAGAAAGCCATAACCACGCTGCCCCACATTGATGTTAGGGATCTCGCCTCACTTTAACATGGAGAGGACATGCATTAAAAAGTAGAAATAAATCTGGGTAACCAATTGGTCCTCTACAAAATTGAAATTTTGGGTGGTTTGAATACTTGTTCTCTTTGTAAAAGTGAAGGTCATTAGAAAAAAGGATTTCCCTAAATAATAATAATAATAATTTTAACGTAGAACCTAGAGAGAAAACTAATGTTCAAAAACCACAAAATATTCTTAAGAAGGATTTGAAATTCAAATTCAATTCTAAAAATAAGTAACAAGTTAACCCTAATAAAAATATTGTTAGTGGGGATAATAATTGTCTATCTAAGACTAAAGATAAATCTTCCTATAGGAAAAATAAAAATACTCGAGTATTGGTACTTGATAAGATAAAGGAGATAACTATATTGGAAGGACGAAAAAATAAAGAAGACCTCATAAAGGAGGGTATTTCTAGTATCTTGGAACCAAATGAGGAAGAAAAATTTAACAAAGGGAAACAATCCTAAGAGTAGTAGTGAAAATATTATGCTTGGAAATCCCATGTTCCTTAGTGATGAAGAACAAGATAAATTTGGGTTGGAAAAGAAGTTAAAAGTGATCGAAATAAAAAGAGAAAGAAGAGAAGTAGAGAAGAGATTGATTGAAATAATAGAAAGAAGGGTAAGGATGAAAAATTTATTAAATGTTTTAATAGATTGTATAGAAACCCAAAGGATTTTAGTTTTTATCCTAACAATGATGATCTAAAGTAAATTAGCAAGAATATCCAGAGTTTGGAATCACTTGATAAAATATACATTTTTAGGATATTTTTAAACAAGGTTAAATTTCTTGATTGTCTTTTTCTTCAAGAGGTTAAAGCAATTTTCTTTCGGTTAGAATCCAATCTAAAATTTATCTAGAAGGATGTTATGCAGTTCTATAGCAAACATGATAAAGGGAAAGCATGAACTATTATTCTATTATGCAATAAGTGGGCAATCTATGTTAAGGATCATTGATTTTCCCAATATAATAGGGTGTGTGGGTCATCCTAGAGAAAGATAATGTTCAATTTGGAATTTTTTCTACATATTCCCCTAATGACTATAGGGAAAGAGAAGAGCTATGGAAATGGTTGAATAATCTCCAAAGAATCCCTTGGATTGTTGGGGGAGACTTCAATATGGTGGAGCATAAATAAGATAAATGTGATGGCCTTGAGTTTAGCTAAAAGGTAATGCACATTGTTTTTGGAACAAAATGAAGAGTAGCTTGAAGATGTTTGATCACCTTGAAAACATGAAAAAATAAAGTAAAGATATCTACTATACTTGGTACAATGAAAAAATATGGTAAAAGAATTTATTGTAGGTTGGATAGATTTTATGCCAATAATGAAATTTTTAACTTTGAGCATATTGATGAGGGAAATTATATTAAAGTGCACTCGTGAAAAATGTCAAATCACCACCCTATTGAAACCAAAATTTCAGTTCATAACAATAGAAAAACTAAAAAGATGAGGAAAAATATCTTTAAATTGAATATTGATTTGTTAAATAATTAGGAGTGCAATTATGGAACCTTTACTATTGGTGAAATGAATAAGATGATCTTCAGAGATATGCCCTTTAGTAATCAATGAACAACAATGTAAAAAACTAGAAAGTTTTGTTCCAAACTATTGGGAGGAAATTCCCTTTGATGGTAGAAGGATTGAAAACAAGCTTCAAGAAGAATTTTTAGTTTTAGAAAAACTACTACAAGATGACCCTGTTGGAAACTTGTAGCCATTAAAAATAATTTCCTCATAACCCACATGCAACTAAGTATTCAAAATCCACATGCAAGAGAATAGACAACATACCCATGAAAATATGACACAAGATATACCATGGGAAAACCCTCAAGAGGGAAAAAACCAGCCTCCAAAAGCATCCATCTCTCATGTATTATTCAAAAATAAAGATTACAATACATCTTCACAGTCTCCATGAACACCATTGAAGCAACAAGCCCTCTACAAGCAATCCATGCAAACAAGCATGCAACCACACAACATGTGCCATGCTTCAAACCCTCACAAATGCTAACCAGAGCTAACATGCAAAATTGCATCTCACAATAACTACCTTTGTGGTTGCTTTTATAGAAGCAAGCTCCCACAAAACCACTAAGTGGTATACACAAAACACAAAACTATGACATTACCCTCATTTAATATTAGGTGCTTTATTTATTATTTTCCCCATTATTAAATAATTACATTTTTACAACTTAACTTATGTCCCAATGTTACATGCAACATAAAGTGGCCCCAAGAATAATTAATTAAATACATTATGCAAGGTGTACAACACACCTTTTCCTAGCATTCTCCCACTTGTTGTATACATTGCATAAAGGAACAAGTAACCTCAAAACATGAATCAAATGAGCAATCCGTATAGCCACATATACCATCATGGAGTCAAAGTGCTCCATGTGCTCCATCAAGATACTTGCAACAAGAATCAAAGTGACCACCATCCCAAGCATGAATGTTATCATCCTCCATCATGTCAATGCACAAAGATAAGAATACATCCAATAGAGAAGCCACACAATTTGTCACAACAAAGCATAAGTCCTGCTCAACTGATATCCCAAACACAAACACTCAATCCAAAGGTATCATTACACACTAGTAGCTCTCAAGTGAAACTACCAAGTAGACCAAGAGTGGGGAATAGTAGACCAAGAGTGGGGAATAGGAGGCCTCCCTCAAGACATCAAAAGCCATCATGACTCATCCCAAGATCCTCTCCTCATAGGTCCATGTTGAACTCACGTCCAACCAAGGTGTAGGCTCTTGAACTTCCAAGCTGAAATCTCATCAAGAGTAACCATCTCTTTACATGTCTCTAATCTGCAAGAGAACTCAAAGCTGCCCATGTCTCCAGTATCCATGAGTGCACATGGCTCCAGCCAATCCATGCCAGAGCTCCAAATGCAGCATAGCATCATCGCCCGAGTAATAGCCGACTGATCAATGTACCCAATACAAAGAGAACCACACAAGATCAATGTCAAAACTCCAATCATGAATCAAGAACATAACCATGACATCATGATCTCACACCTCCTAAAAGAGTATCATATGATCCAAAGAACATAACATGCACCTTTATCATGCCAAAACTCCAATCCAAAATCAAGAGTAAATCATGACATAATAACATAACCATCATATCAAAAACAAGGATCACATATAAGAAAAAACAAAGCATGATACCTCAACCATAGACTAAAGAAGTCCTGCATGGAAAGCAAAGATGTCAACATATCCAAACAACATGAATATAACCATCCTCTGTCAATGAAACCAAGAATATCAATGAAACCTCACTGCATAGAAGTAGAATCCAAGAATCCATCCATGACACCAACAAACACTACAAAAGATCATCCACCATCAAATGGTGAATCCACATCACTACCAACAACTCCCACTGAACTGTGATACCAAGTCACACATGGCATCGTGATAACCATCCTCTCCATGAAGATCATCCAGGTCTACACACACAATTGAACTGTCAGTAACATAACAAGTAGAACCAAAATATCCAAGCCAAGAAGATACCTATAACCGCCAAACCATCATAAACATATCCATCACTGCCAATCCATCATTGTCAAAAGCTCCCATTGAAAAGTGTAATCAAGCTATCCATGACATCATGATAAACTACATGCTACAAGTCCCAAAAAACAACTGTTTAGGTACTATAAGAAACATGTATCCTCTCATCTCTAAGCACACATACCAATGTACAAATGACCAAGAACAAGGCCAACTGTCAAAGTCTGCAACAACAATGCATCAAACCTAGTGAATAAAGATAATCCAAAACCAAGTCATCCCACTGCAAGTAAACGGGTAGCTAATCCACAACCTGCATGACTTGTAGATCCAATCACTGAAACATGCAAACTCATCATCACATCAGTAAACTACAAACTGAGATTTCTAAGAGAATAACCATATAGACCAAATGAATCAAACACCAAATCAACCTCTGAT
>VDFB02324619.1:18868-42294 GCA_007258455.2 Sequoia sempervirens | reverse complement strand
AGAATATCTAGGGAACTTTTTGGAGTGTAGAGAGAGTGATAACATAAGAATGTGTATTGATGTATCACTTAGACTATCAATCTAATCATTTATGTATAACCATCTCAATCTATAAAGGGTGCACACATGCACCATCATGCAATCTAAAAATAAACTAACCTCAAAGGATGAAAAAAATAACAATTCATTATGTAATAATTAATCTGATAAATTGAAGTAGGTTAAGATATTCTTTTTTTCTACAAATAATATAGTAAAACCTCATTATTACTTTCCATTTAGTTTATCCTAAGATATTTGAAATGGTATTCATTTTTGTTAATTAATGCATAAGATTTTATAAAAAAAAATCATTTACTTGTATATGTAATTTATCAAAGAGGAATAGAATAATGGCATATACACATGTATGATTTCTTATTTGTTACATAATAATAATAAAAACCTTTAGATACATAGGGAGAGATTAAACTATAACTCATTAATAAGATGATTTAGGAATGAATCATAAAGGTGTGTTTCACTTATGGGTCAATTATAAAATCATAAAGTTAGAAATGTTTAAAATTGTCCACCTTTAATTGAATATTTTCAATTAAAAGTCAATTATTTTATAAAAAGAGATCATATCCATAGTTCGTCCAAATTCAATTTTATTTTTAGCAAATGACATAATCAAGCAAGTATATTAGGTGAATATTTGCTTAAAGAAGCAACAAAAAATCTAGGCACATCTATTTTTCCTACAAATTCTCTATTTTTTCATTTTCACTATATTTTTTCATTTCCTATATTCCCCTATATTTTTTAGTGTTAATAAATTTATAGTTTTTCAACCTATACATGATAAATGAACCCTAGATTCTATATTGAAAACCATAGAACCCTACAAAATATATTATGCCAATCATTGAAAGTTATTTTTCAATTGACATGGGTATGGAAATTTCATTCAGTCTTTCTCAAAATAGGTAAAAAATAAATCACAATTGATTTGGGTGTGGATTTTTCATCTAAACTCTATCAAATGGGTATACAATTAAATGGTAATTGACATGGGTATGCAAATTTTATCCATCATCTCAAAATAAGTAGAAAATAAATAAGAATTAAAATGGATATGCATTACTGCCTAAGTATTGGCATGGTGTGTGATGGTTTAAAGGTGGCATTGTTGTTCTTAGCCACCAGGTTCAAACTTAATAGTGGTATTGTTAACATATTCCGTTCATAGCTCCAGCTCAAAAGTTTTTCTTACCCCTTGAATAAAAGTGGATATGCACATTCACCTATTATCACAAAATAAGCATCAAACTAGTCAAAATTGACATAGGTATATGTAAATTTCATCATTGTAAAATAAAATTATTAATATTTTAATATTATAATATTTTAGTCCATTTATTGATATATACTTAGGTCAATTCATTCTATAAAATTATATGTAATTAATTATGTCCTCTTTAAATGAACAATAAACTAAATTATATAATTGGATTAATTCCATCTCACTAAGTCAACATAAAGCTAAATGGGAATTGACAAGTATATGCATATAAAATGTATATGTATTAATTGTCAATATTTAACTACATTAATATACCATTCCCTCAAAATGGATTAAGGACTTATGTTTGGTGATTATTTTTTTACATAAAATCTTAGGATAAATACCTATGTCAATGCCAATAGACACAACTCTACAATGGTAACATGACATATAGGTGATCAGCATAACACATCCGTGAAAGAAAAATAAAAAATCTACTTTCTATTTTTTCAATTTGAACCGTAGATTTTTGGCTCCTTAGGACTCTCTAACTCTTCTAGGGTTTTTCAACTAAAAGGAGAGATGTAGGCCAAAAATGCTAAAGGGTTCTTTCAAATTATGGTATGTGTGATGTTATATGAACTAAATGAAATAATATAAGTGCAATTGACTGATCTAAATGAATGAAAATGAATGCAATGGTGATATTTATGCTATGTTTGAAAACACATTGTGTTACGCAACAATGAACTAAATGAAGAAAATATGCAGAACATAAAGGAATGCATTAAATCAAAGTGTGCCTGGGAAAAATCTAATGAATATGGAATGTTGTGGATGATGCCTAAAATCCATGATTTTTCATAGTGGGAATCATTTGCCTAAGGTGGCAAATTAGTCCTCCTCCTGGTGAAAAACTATCAGAAGCAAGTTTTTGTCTGTCGAGATCCAGAATCCGACAAAATTTAGATTTTTATTCCTAAGGTGGGACTCATTCGCCATAGGTGGTGAATCAGTCCTCTCCCAAATTTCTAAAAAATCAAGAGACAACTCTGCAACACCAAATCTGGAAATCACTGCTTGCGGGTTGTCAAAGTCAATTCTACAAGAAACGAAAAAAAAACCTTCTCCAAGCTTGAAATATATTTGAGTTGACTTGAAGCACCTAGTTGACTTGTAAACCAATCTTCAACACCAAAAACCTTGTCAAATCTGCATACCTAGGTCTACAAAAAAATTGCAATAGGGGGAAAATGGTTTAACGTTAGTGAATAGGGGTTTTTCTTGGTCAAACCCCACTTTTGGTAATCAAACCTTTAATAAAATAATGAAATGCAAAGGAATGATAAACTAACGACATGCAATTGCTACTAACTTACCAGACCCTTGATGATTCAAGTCTAAAGTAATGTCAATTGCTGCTTCAAAGTGCTTGAATAGTGCTTGAAATGATGTAAAATGCTTGAATGCTTGAGTAAATAGGTGAATAAGTGAACTTGATGAATGGGAGGGTTGAAATGAGGTGAAAATCACTTATTTATGCACACTTGTGCCTTAGTTACCCATTCATACCTCATCACAGGCCGACATCAAGTGTTTTTGAATAAAATCCTAAAAGGAAATTTAAAATATTTTGAATTTGGGGCCAAGGGGGACTCATTTGCCACCCATGGGGAATGGGTCCCACCTAGGACCTAAAAATGTGTGTTGGGAAATATGTTGTATTTAATGTTGTTTGTTGGGGGTAATACTCAAAAATACACTTAATTAAGCATATGAGAGCATAAAGGGGTCAAATAAAGCATGAAAAGGGATAAATAGTGAAGATGTGCCTAGAAAAGTGTGAAAGCTTGTTACAAGACTTTACAACACTTCAAAATAAGACTTGTTGATAAATAAAAAGGTGATTTTTAGGTGAATTGTAATTAATAGAGTCTAGAAGAATGTAGAAATGTCTTACAACACTTCACAACACCTTCGCAAGATGTCATTCTTTGAGTTTTAGTACCTAAATAAGCATGTTCAAGCCATGTTACAACATAAAATCAGAGAAAAATAGTTCCAACACCATGAAATAAGACCTAAAAGGCCATGAAAATGACAAGGGGCCATTTTTCTATGACACAATTATTTAAAAAGTGGACAATATCACAAAATTCTATTTTCAATGTTTAATTACTTTTCTTTTTGCATCTAATAAATCATACTAATTTTTAATTTATTTTAAGTTTGCTAATGAAAAAATAAACAACTCAATATCTTTATTTCAATTTTATTTATTTTTCAAATTATAAAATGTACACATCCTAAAAAATTATTTTGTGAAAAGTTTATTTATGCATCTATTTGTCTTTTATCTAGTGTAAAAGAGGGGGACCAACCATGTTCAAGGCCCCAGGTCATAGAGAGCCAAGAGTGAAAGGCTGCCCTAACTTATCTCAACTTAATGGGGTGTTAGGAAATGCAGGACGAGAATGATGAGGACTATAAGGTCCTTCAATCACTCTATAGGCCCAAAATACAGAACGAGGCTAGGCGAGCCAGTTTTTGGGTTTAATGCTACGCCTTAGGAAGCTCTTTGCCCGAGGATGGAAGCACAGTCCTAAGATGACAGTGCAACACACTGGCGTCTCTCAAGTGCGTTGGTGTTCATACAACTAGACAACTAAAGAGACAAGGTTTAACTTTGGAAAACAAGCTAATAGCCCAGCTAGCTACTACTAAAGGGCCAAAACAATTCTATAAAGTAAACAAGATATTATATAATATGATAATGTAAAAATGCAAGAGTTAGGATGGCAAGAATGATCTCACAAAGGAATTCATTCACCAGCTAGCTCTCAGAAACACGTTCACCTACACACAATGAAGAGGAAAATTGTTGGGTGGTTGTATAGGAGCCTACCGCAATTAGACCCCTATTTAAGTGTTTCCACCTCCACAAATAGCCAAGAAAGCGAGTATGATAAATAAAATAATGTAATAAAGAACACTAAAACATTACAAAATAGTAAATGTGCTTACTCAACCAAGTAATAGAGGAGAGGAATGGGAAGCTTACCACCTCCACCAAGAGAACTCAAGGCTAATGGAGGAGAGAATGAGAGTACTCGAGCCTCTACTGCAATGGTGTTGTCCCAAACTTTCTCTACTGAAGTGATGGAGTGAAGTAATTACTACTATGGAGTGTAGAAGTGCTGCTAGAATGTTGGAATGGAGACTAGAATGCTTGGAGATTGCTTGAAGGGAAGCAAAAGAAGTTGTGAAGCATGTAGAAGGAGGGAATTTGAAGGAAAGATGAAGAAAATGGCTATATTCGAGTCGGTCAGCCAAAGAGGGTATTACAAGTTGACTGCCAATGAGAAGTGTAATGCCTCTATAGGTGCTAGCCACATGAATCTTCCAAGGACTTAAGCACGCCACGCCATAGGAATCTAACAGGGACTTAAGTGCGTCATACGGATGTCTACACACCGCGCGAGCGTCCCTGACAAAAATTTTCCCACGGACATGCAAAATAGGCGCCAAGTAGAATGAAGGTAGTGAGCTTATGTGTAATTTAGCCTCCGAATTTGGTTTTCTAAAGTGAAAAAATGAAAAAAGGGGAATTTACATAAGGGATGCAAATTCACTCCTATAAATTTTTCCCACTTTAGTGAGCATGAATACTAATGAGTTCTTTAGTAAAGTAGATCAAGCAAGAGTAAGGTTAGAAGTGTATACCTAAACCATCGAGGAAGAAAACCATGATCTGAAAAACATGAAGGTGCGAGGCAAGTGAAGGAATCCATAGCTTCTCAAAACTATGAAGCTGAAGAAAGAAAGTGTTTTACAGGCCCATAGACCTATAAGGAGGAAACCCCCAAGATATCTCACATGAAGGAATTTTTGTGAAGTAAGTTCCTTACAGGCCCACAGACTTGCAAGGAAGGTATCCCCCAAGAACTCTCACATGGAGGATACCTAGGAAGCATCTCCCAAGATCTCTCACATGGAGGAAGCCAGGAAAGCATCCTATAGACCCACAAACCTAAAAGGAAGGTGTCCTTCAAGATCTCTCACATGAAGGAAACCCAAGAAAGTTCCCTACAAACCTGCAGAACTGTAAGGAAGGTAACCCCCAAGATCACTCGCATGGAGGAAACCTAAGAAAGCGTCCTACAGACCTACAAACTTGTAGGGAAGGTAACCCCAAGATCTCTCACATGGAGGAAATAGAAGAAAGCACCCTACAAACCCGCAAACTTATAGGCGAGCCACCCCCAAGATCTCTCGCATGGAGGAAGCTCAAGGAAGCACCCTATAGGCTCTCAGACTTGCAAGGAGGTATCCCCCAAGGTCTCTCACATGGAGGAAACCTAGGAAAGCAGACTCCATAGAGTTAAGAAGTGGCCATGTATGCAAGAAAGTAGACAATCATGCAGACCATTGATAATTTGGAAGACTTTCAAAGGGCTCCCTTGGGAACCCGTCGTGAAGAAGGGGTCCACTCAAGGGACACATAGTTCAAAACTAGATATTTTATTTCTCAAATCGATCCATGATCAAGGGATCCTTTTTAAAGATGTTCACTTCATCAAAGAATTCAAAAGCAAGAATATGCTCTCACACGAGGGGAAGGTCAAAGTTGTTCCTGCTTCAGAGGAAAATTTTCAAGTCCTTTCTTTACAAACCCATGATGAAGGAAACATGTTTCGTTAGGGTTCCAAGTTGAGAATGCGATTCTGAAGAAAGATTTGCGAATATTTTTGAGAAAACATTCATTGGCAATGAATGCATTTTCTAAAAATTGAAATGTTGAAGAAAGGCATTGTCACACATGAGAGGGACACCTCAAGCAAAGAAGAGAGAAAGATAAAGAGAAAGAAAAAGAGAAAAACACAAACAAAGGGTACAGGGGTAGCCTTATATTTTGGGGTCAGAACTATTCATAAATATATATATATATATATACATATATATATATATGTATAGTAATAGTATAAAACTGAACTGTCGTCAATGCCTTACTATATTAGACCATGTGAAGAATTCATGAGAAAACAAAGTAAAAATAAAAATCTGGTCAACATGGAAGGGAAGCCTAAATTCCCCCAATGCTTTGCATCGCCCCCAATTTACCGAAAATCAAGCACAAACATGAAAGAATGATGATAAAAAGAGAAGACGATTTATGACACAAAAGTCACACCTATATCTAAGCACCAAAAGGGGTGACAAGGGTCATCTAGGCACACATAGCATGATCACGGGGGAATACATCACAAAACACACACACAAAAGATCAAGAAGAGGCCTCCTCCTAACATTGATCGACCAAGAGGTCATCTGCTTCCCACTCTAGATCATCGTAGGGGGAAGGAGGATGAGCTTGCAGTGGTGGGATGTTAAGAGGAGCAGCCAACCCTCTTGCAACAAGGGCTAAGGAAGACGACCTCGCAAGGTCTTCTTCGCCAAGCTGTTGTGGAGCTAGGGTTAGCGATTTCGTGAAGATCGTTGACAAGGCTAAAACTTCATCCATAGAGTTAAACACGCACCCTATAGAAGTGTCATGTTTAACTTCAGTGGACAGGGCAGGTTGCACTTGAGATTCACCACTAGGCTCACCGAATGACACGAGAGCGGTGATGAACTCAGGGGAAGCTAGGACTGTTTCCATCACTAGGACAGAACAAGTCAGCATGGGACCACCTTGTAAAAATGGTGGGCTCAAGTCTTACGTCTCCTATTGCTAGAAGGATCACACTCCACCTTTTGCTTTGTCGGAGGAGACAAACTTCCCACAAACGAGGCTTGAGGTGTGAAGGAAGAGGAGGAAAGAACCACAATGGATACAACTAAAGTATTAGTCATATCCATAGACTCTAGGAAAGGTTGGATATCCAGAATAGACATTAGTAAACGTGGCTCCACCGAAGGAGTGATGAACCCCTGTACCCCCTTGGGGTTAGGCACATTCGCACTTGCGGTAGAAGCTGAAAGTGACACAAAACTAGAATGAAGGGAAGTAGAGGGAAGGCGAGAGGGAGACACTATAGGAGGCCCTGAAGCAAGGGCGGTCGTCTCTTCCTCCTTCCTCTACAAGGCGGCCTGCTTAGCTAGGAGTTTCTTTCATTGGCGCTTGCACTCACGCGCAAGGTGGTTTCTACGACTCTTTGAGTTGGAGGCTAGAGGTTGTGAAGGAATAGAAAGCTCCTGCTCAACCATGGGAACACCCACTTGTTCCATAAAAAAATGGATCTTGGATATTTTCATGGTCATTTAGGTCATTTTCCTATGATGCTTGACTTATTTTGCTTAGATTTATTATTGCAATGTGACTTATGCATTCACATTAGGTCTTGAATATTCAAATTATGATGTCTTGTGAAGGTGTTGTGAAGTGTTGTAATGGATTTCTACCCTTTTCTAGACTCTTCTTATTATAATTCATTTAAATATTCTCTTTTTATCCCTTATCAAGTCTTATTTTAAAGTGTTGTAAAGTCTTGTAACAAGATTTCATGCTTGTCTATGCTTATCACCACTAATTACACCTTTCTTATGCTTTATTTGGCCCCTTTATACTCTTATAGGCCTTATTTAAGTGTATTTTTTAATACAAACCCGAAAAACAACATTAAAAGGAATTTAATTCTCGACGCCCACTTGCAAGCCTAGAGTGGGACCCATTCACCATGGGTGGTGAATGAGTCCCTCTTGGCTCAAAATTCAAAATAAATTCAAATTATTTTGGGTTTTTATTCATTAAGACCTTATGTTGGCCTGCGATGTTGTATTTTTGGGTATTTAGGGCATAAGTGTGTATAAATAAGTGTTTTTCCATCCATTTTACTCCTAATTCATTCAATAATTCATCCTTGCATTCAATCTCATTCATCCACTTAAGCATCATAACATCATTCAATCAAGCAATTGTCAAGTATCTTGGAGTAGCCATTGATATATCTTCAGACTTCTTCAACAAGGGTTTGGTGAGTTTAAGACATTTGCATGTTGTTTATTCATCATTCCTTTCTTGTTTCCATTTCATTTCTTTATCAACGGTTTGATTACCAAAGTGGGATTTGACCAAGGCAAATCCCTATACTCTAACCCTTAACCATTTTTCTCCTCTTTGCATATGTGTTTAGAGGTCTTGTAGGTAGATTTGTCAAAGAAATAGGTGTTGAAAAGTGCTCAAAAACTCATCAAAGTGATTCAAGTCAATTAAACCCTAATTCAAGCTTGGAGACAACATTCAACCTGTTTTATGTAGATTTGAGTCTGTCAATCTAATAAGAAGACAAGTGCAGATCTAGATCCACAAAGTTGACTCTCTTGAATTTGTAGATTTTTGGAGGATTGATTTTCCATCAATGGTGAATGAGTCCCACTACTAGGCTAGAAAAAATGATTTCATCATAATTCAGTTCTCGATAGTCAGAAACCTGTTCCGACAAAGTTTACTTGAAGCAGGACCGATTCACCATCAGTGGCAAATGAGTCCCACTGGTCATCAACAGTATTTTTTGTTAGATTCTGAAACCTTCCTACAGTATCATTCAACTTCTAGGTGCATTCTGTTTAGTTTCATTAAGTTATGAGTTCATTTGTGCATGTTTTCAATTAATTTTTGCATATCATACTATGTTTTTAAACACTTCATTTTTTTTAGGTTTTGCATAAATAATCAATCAATTTTATTAGATTATTGCATTTAGAAATATTTTCATCATACATACATTAGATTGAGTGAACCACCTCAATTTTTGGGTCTATCTCTCTCCTTTTAGGTGAAAAACCCTAAGAGAGCAAGAGAAGCACATAGAGCACCCCTAAAATTAATGGTTCATTTTGGTGAACCTGTATATTCAACACATCATCTTTTGGATTTGAATTTTATTTACATCCTAGGACTCATAGAATTAGCTTTTGCATTAGCCTTTTGCATTGTTTTTGCATCCTAGGGTTTACAAACTTGCATTAGTGGATATTTCATATTGATCTCATTTTTGCACTCCACAACATTACAAAAACTAAAATTCTACATTTGTATCTTCCTCTTGCATCAGAAATGCATAAAAAAACACTTTAAATTATTTTTTGAAAAAACACAAAAATCTCATCCCTGGACTTATTCGCCAAATTGGGCGAATCAGTCTAGATGCACTTTTTGCACAATAATTTCTATCATTTTCACAATAATTTCTACATTTATGTTCTCTATTGTTTCTTTTTTGTTTTAGTTTCCAAATTTTTTTATATTTTCATTTTACTGCTAGATTGCATTACATTTACATTCATTCCACCTCTTGTGGTACTTGTATGATTTTTTGGTGCCCTATTGATAATACTTTAGGGAGAAGAAGCTCCTGATTGAAAGTGACAATGGCTTAAAAGTTATGAAAAGAATTGTTGAGATATATAATAATCATGTTCCTTCCACTTCCCAACTAGCAAACATTGTCGTAAGCCAAGGAGGATTACACATTCGTCCTCCTTCAACCATAGCATCCATACCCACCTATACCACTCCTCAAGTTGCAACAACCATGTAGTAGGTCAATCATGTGACTCCTTTCACTATTCTAACTAGCATTCCTAGTTTTTTTGTGGCATCAAATGTTCCATCCTCCACCACCTTCACTTCTCCTAACATCACATACACCCCGTCACCATTCTCTCTTCCACCTCATACCACTTACACTGAACCTCTCATTACAAAACTCTTTAACACTGTTTCCTCCATGTAAAAACAAATATCCACCATTAACCAAAACCAAATTGTACCACCCACATATTATGTCTGTAGTAGCTCATTATCTTTAGAAATATTACGAACACTGATGCCACAAGGAATTGAGATGCCTAGGTTTGAGAAGTACGAAGGTAAAAGAGACCCTACTAATCATGTCAATGCTTATACAACCTTGTAAAGTGATTTTTTCCTTGATGATCTGTTAGCTAAACTATTTCCTAGGACCTTAAAGGACACTTCCTTTGGAGTGGTTTTCAAACTTATCCAATCATTCAATTCGATCATTTAATGAACTTTTTGATGCATTTATAAGTAATTTCCAAGTCCATATGACTCCAAAAAAGATAATGGATGATTTAATGAGATGTAAACAAAATACGGATGAAAAAATAACTAATTTAATTTCATGTTATCAGTCATTGTATGCTCAAGTAGATGTCAAGGTTCTTGATTCACATCTCCAAAAGATGTTTATTGAAAACTTGCAAACTCAAATTCAAGATAAGTTGACCATGATGAAGTTTCCTTCTTTCATGCATTTATGCACAACCCTTTGTGACTATCACAACTTGGTTACTAGTCATGATTTAAATTCCACTTCTATTCACACTAAGAAGTCTGAACAAAGAAACCAAAATAAATCACAAAAATTTCAAAAAATAAAAAAAGGCTTCTTACAGTTCAATCCCCCTCCTCGAGAACCAACTCAACACGTTCATAATCAGGTAGCAGTCACTAAAGTAGTTGTGCCCTTTACCTATGGGGACCCAAAGAGACAATTTACCCCTTTACTTGGTACCCTCCATAACACAATGACTCAATTGCTACAATAACAAATGATCACTTTTCCTATAGTCAAACCCATTGACCCTACCAAGCCTTTATCGCTCACCTTTAAGCCAATTTTTTATTCTCATTTACATCACCAAAATGGACATGACACAAAAAAATGTAAGTGTCTGAAACACCTAGTGCGAGACCTCATTGCTAATGGTCATGTTTCCTTCATCAAAGCTAGTGAACCTTCAAACATTGATGTGATGAATATTGATACTAATATTGAACAACATGGTCTTACTCCAAATTTTACCCATGTTAATCCTATACATGAACTTGTGGGTATGATAGATGTTATCCCTCATAAGGGCCCAACTAACAAATCTCTTGATATTACTTTTTCCTCTCACGATATACTTAAAAATCTTCATGGTGGTCCTCTTTACATAGCCAACTGCATCTATCATAAGCCGACAATGCGATATAAATAAATCCCACCTGTTGCGAGAATGTGATCATAGAAGGATTTTTAGTATTACATGATCATTATCAAGATGATTATGACAAACCAACAACATGGATTAAAAAACATACTAGTTTTGCATGTTATATGATCGAATCGATCGTACTCCCATTATAGATAGGACCTAAAATGTTGGATGTAATATTCTATATTATTCAACAATCGGATCAGTTTCATCTATAGCTAGGTCATCCTTGGATTTGCTCGATGAAATTTATCCCTTCAGTCATTCACAAATGCTTGAAGTTTCCGATTGATAATGAGATATTTATTGTACACCATAGTGGCTTTAATCCATTGTCTTCTAAAGGTAATTTTTCCTTAGAATCCTTTTGGCCTAAACCTATGGAACCCATCACCCCTCACAAGGACTTCTTTTTCATTGCCTATCAAAAGTTCAAAGCCAAACGAATAGTTGAATTGTCTCTTCACCACATGTCCTTGTCTACTTCCACTACTACTATCCTAGATGAGACCATCCTTCAACTTGAATCCAAACCTGAACAAACAATGCAACCAATCATAAACACTTCACCTTCATTGTCTAAATTTCCAAGAGATAATGAAACCACCCCGTCATGTCTCCTCACATTAAAAAAGTTTATAAAGCCAAAGAGAAAGTGATTAACCCATGTCTCCTTCGATTTCTTCCCTTCCTCCTCCTTGAGAAGATAATGAGCCTATGGTGTATCAACCCACTCTTACACATACACAACTTCAAAATAGAATCAAACGAAACCGCGGTGCTAGAGAGCATAGGCATCATCGTCATCTCCTTGCTCGTCAATTACAAATAGAAGAAAACAAAGAAAATCAACCTCAACCCTTGACAAAAGAAATACATGACCACCCTCCTCCTCTTGACCTGCCACAAGGTAATACATTACAACCATCACAACAAAATGATCCAATACAATAACCACAACTCTTGATACATCCTTCACTGGAAATTACCATCCGTCCTCCTGTCATGATTAATCTTGAGGATGATGATGATGAGGAGATTTCTAAAATTGATGAAGAGGTGCATAATGATCTAAATTATTTATTTTCCTCTTCCATGAGCTTAAATGATAAATCTCCTACACCAAGTGAGGAACTAGGTACTTCCCCTAGTTCAACACTTGCAATTCTCCCTCTGGACAGTCAACCACCCTCACAATACACTGAACATGATTGGGAGGTGAATGACTTGTTAGATGGTTGACTTGCATTTTCTAGCCCTTTTATATTTTCATTTTCCCTTTTCTTTTCTTTGATTGTATGTGCATATCGTATTCCCCTGTAATGTGTGTTTGATGTTCTCCTCTATTTATACCTCCATTCTTCTCTATGTTGTACTTTATCTTTTCTTTTTTTGTTTTTTTTTGTGTTCTCCTTTTGGGGATGATGCAAAGCATTGAGACACCCTATGTCTCTTCCATGTTGACCTAAAAGGTCCCTTTTTCTTTTACTTTTCCTTTTCTTGTGTTTTCCTTTTGGGGATGACGCAAGGCATTGAGACCACAATGTCTCCTTCATGTTAACCCAAAATATTTTCCTTTGATTTTTCCTCTTCATTTTCTTTTCGCTTGTGTTCTCCTTTTGGGGATGACACAAAGTGTTGAGATGCCCTATGTCTCTTCCATGTTGACCCAAAAGGTCCCTTTTTCTTTTACTTTGTCTTTTCTTGTGTTTCCTTTTGGGGATGATGCAAGGCATTGAGATCACAATGTATCCTTCATGTTGACCCAAAAGATTTTCCTTTTCTTTTTCCTTTTCATTTTCTTTTCACTTGTGTTATCATTTTGGGGACGATGCAATGCGTTGAGACCACAATGTCTGTTCCATTTTGACCCAAAACGGATTTTTTTTTCTTTTGTTTTTTCTCTCTTTGTGTCATTCTTCCAGTTCTATGTATTTGGGGAATGATAACAGTTCCAAGCTCTTTCATAAAAACATTGTAGCAACAAACATACTAACCCCAAATCCATAGATCCCTTATGTGTTTGGTGTATTCCTTTTTAGGGGAAACTCCTCTTTTTGTTGTTCCTTTTTCCTTTACATGAAGTAGCCTTACTTGAAAATGTATGACTTGACATAGGGGCTTTCCAAGTTGGCTCTCATGTATTGTTTCTTTTTTGCATTTTGCTACTTTAAAGAAATTGCTCACAGAACGGTGTGTAGAAATTCCTTTAAATTGGAGGCATACATTGGCATTATTCATTTTCATTATTGGTTCTTATTACAACCTTGTTACTTCATACGAAGCATTTTGTCACTTTGTGGATGAAATTGGGTGTGATGCTCTTCATAAGTGTGATCTATCTAAGCACATTACATTCCTCTTGGTGGCCTAATGTGACACACTGCATCCCCTAAGTTGTGAATATTCTATTCTTTGATTGGTCCTCTCTGATCGTTGTTGTCTCATCTTGAGCTAGCATAAGTGCATTTGGATCCCTCTTGATATGAATGGCTACTTTAGTCTGAGTTTGAAACAAGTTCATCCTCTCACTAAAGTGGGGGATAAATATACCATAGAAAATGGGATCTTGGATATTTTCATGGTCATTTAGGTCTTTTTCTTGTGATGCTTGACTTATTTTTCTTAGATTTAGTGTTGCAATGTGACTTATGCATTCACATTAGGTCCTGAATATTCAAATTATTATGTCATGTGAAGGTTTTATGAAGTGTTGTAACACATTTCTACACTTTTCTAGACTCTTCTTATTATAATTCATCTAAATATTCTCTTTTTATCCCTTATCAATTCCTATTTTAAAGTGTTGTAAAGTCTTGTAACAAGATTTCACACTTTTCTAGGCTTATCACCACTAATTACACCTTTCTTATGCTTTATTTGTCCCTTTTATGCACTTATAGGCCTTATTTAAGTGTATTTTTTAATACAAACCTGACAAACAACATTAAAAGCAACTTAATTCCTGACACCCACTTGCAAGCCTAGAGTGGAACCCATTCACCATGGGTGGCGAATGAGTCCCTCTTGGCTCAAAATTCAAAATAAATTCAAATTTCCTTCAGGATTTTTAAGACCTTATGTTGGCCTATGATGTTGTATTTTGGGTAATTAGTGCATAAGTGTGTATAAATAAGTCTTTTTCCATCCATTTTACTCCTAATTAATTCAAGCATTCACTCTCATTCAATTAAGAAATTGTCAAGTATCTTGGAGTAGCCATTGATATATCTTCAGACTTCTTCAACAAGGGTTTGGTGAGTTTAAGACATTTGCATGTTGTTTACTCATCATTCCTTTCTTATTTCCATTTCATTTCTTTATCAAGGGTTTGATTACCAAAGTGGGATTTGACCAAGGCAAATCCCTATACTCTAACCCTTAACCATTTCCCCCCTCTTTGCATTTGTGTTCGCAAGTCTTGTAGGAAGATTTGTCAAAGAAATAGGTGTTGAAAAGTGGTCAACAAGTTATCAAAGTGATTCAATTCAAATAAACCCTAATTCAAGCTTAGAGACAACATTCAATCCATTTTCTATAGATTTGAGTCTGTGAACCCGACAAGAAGACAAGTGCAGATCTGGACCCACAGAGTTGAATCTTGAATTTGTAGATTTTTGGAGGAGGAATGTTTCACCATTAGTGGCGAATGAGTCCCAATGCTAGACTGGAAAAGTTGATTTTATCATAATTCAGTTCCCGATAGTTAGAAACCCGTTCCAACAAAGTTTACCAGAAGTAGGTCTGATTTTCCATCAGTGGCGAATGAGTTCCACTAGTCATAAACAATGATTTCTGTTAGATTCCAAAACCTTCCTGCATCAACATTCAACTTTCAGGTGAATTCAGTTTAGTTTTATTTAGTTCTAAGTTCATTTGTGCATGTTTTCAATTCATTTCTGCATATCACACTGTGTTTTCAAACACTTCATTTTTCTTAGGTTTTGCATAAATAATCAATAAATTTTACTAGATTGCTGCATTTAGGTCATTGAATTTAGGAATATTTCAATCATACATACATTAGATTGAGTGAAACACCTCAATTTTTGGGTCTATCTCTCTCCTTTTAGGTGAAAAACCCTAAGAGAGCAAGAGAAGCACATAGAGCACCCCTAAAATTGATGGTTCACCACTATAACTATCTCTGGAAGAGGAATGGATTCTTGTATGGGCACAAAAGGAGTAGGTTGAGGAGCAGTGGGGGGAGTTGGCTCAAGTGCCTCGACAATGGGCCTCTTCCCATTCACTGCTTTTGGAGTAGGAGTGGTAGGAGCCTACAGAGGTTGAGACAAAGAGGGCTCTCCATAGGAGACCTTCTTCTTATTATACCAAATGGTTCTAGGCTCCTTTGGTAGAACAGGAAGTTCAAATACAAGACAATTAGGCTTTCACCAAGTGGGCACCATATGATTCTCTTGCAAACATGGAGCAGAATCTGAGGATACCACAACAGAGCGAGAATAAGTGTCAGACTAACTAGTGGAAGAAGAAGGAGGATCTCAGGACTACTTTTCTTCTTCCTTCCTATGTGCCTTAGTTGCATCACTACCAGCTTTTAAGTAGGCCCTATGTGTAACAACATAAGGTGACGAAGGGTATCTAACTTTTGGCCTTAGGCACCCTTTCTTATAATTTTGATACGTTTAGTGTAGGAAGTCCGTCCTAGGCGGAAGAGGACCAATGGGCACAGGCCAAGAGTAGTCCAAGGGGTAGCTACCACAAGCAACTGGTGGTTTATAACTGGTGTCATGAATTACATGTACGGAACCCCCGTGGATAAATTCTAAGCATTTATGCACAACTGAGGGTACTGTGCTCATAGCTAGTAACAAAGAGATACCCAACTTTACTCTAAAGAGTTCAGACTTAAGGATAATGTCAAATAGGAGCTTCATAGATTTAGGTCCAACTAAGACCGACAAAACAATGCTACCCAAAGGGGGCGCGAAAAGCATGTCATGTGTGTGGATGGTGATCACAGGTGCATTGTACCCATCCTTATGCAAAAGGTTAATCGACATGATCTCCTCGGTTATTCTGTTTACTTGTGACGTCAGATCAATGAGAACAACTACTTCGATGTTTCCATTGATCTGCATAGGGATATAAAGAGGAGACAATTCCTTGTTAAAACCCATTGGCAGGTCCTGTGAAGTGAAGGTTATATTAATGCCACTGTCCATAGGTTGCACAAAGGGGATAGGTTGATGCAAAAAGGAGGCCATTATGCACACTAGACGATACTTTCATAGAGTCCCTAAAGGTTAAAGGATAAAATGGTGACCCAATTAAGGTTTCATTACGCAATGCCTTTGGAACCTTCCAATTACGCCAACACGGGGTCGCAGGTTGGGTTGTAAGGTGTTAGCCTCACAACACTCGCACCTACAACACTCCTAGAGTACGAGGAAATGAGCTGTCAGTATCACAAAATGGGACCAAAATGGTTCATGTCGAGTTCACCAAAAATATAAGAGAGGGGGACTAACCATGTTCAAGCCCCCAGGTCACAGAGAGCCAAGAGTAGAAGGTTGCCCTAACTTACCTCAACTTAACTAGGTGTTAGGAAATACGGGACAAGAATGATGAGGACTATTTAAGGTCCTTTAATCACTCTACAAACCTGAAATATACAACGGGGCCAGGGAGCCAGTTTTTAGGTTCAACACTATGCCTCAGGAAGCTCTCTGGCTAAGGATGAAAGTGCAGTCCTAGGATGACAACGTTGCATGTTGGCGTCTCTGAAATGCGTTAGCATTTGTACGACCAGACAACTAAAGAGACAAGGTTGAACTTTGGAAAATAAGCTAACAACCCAGCTAGCTACTACTAAAGGGCCAAAACAATGCTATGAAGTAAACAAGATATGCTCTAATATGATAAAGTAAAAACACAAGAGTTAGGGTGGCAAGAATGATCTCACAAAGGAATTTGTTCACCAACTAGCTCCCAGAAACATGTTCACCTACACACAAAAAAGAGGAAAATTGTTGGGTGGTTGTATAGGGGCCTACCTCAGTCAGACCCCTATTTAGGTGTTTCCACCTCCATGGACAACCAAGAAAGCAAGTATGATAAAGAAATTTATGTAACAAAGAACACTAAAACACTACAAAACAATAAATGTCCTTACTCAACCAAGTAATAGAGGAGAGGAATGGGAAGCTTACCACCTTCACCAAGAGCACTTGAGGCTAATGGAGGAGAGAATGAGAGTACTCGAGCCTTTGCTGCAATGGTGTTGTCCCACGCTTGCTCTACTGAAGTGATTGAGTGAAGTAATTGCTACTATGGCTCATGTAAAAGTGTTGCTAGAATGGAGACTAGAATGCTTGAAGATTACTTGAAGGGATGCAAAAGAAGTTGTGAAGCACGTAGAAGGAGAGAATTTGAAGGAGAGATGAAGAAAATGGTCATATTCGGGTCAGTCGGCCGAAGAGGGCATTACAAGTCGACTGCCAATGAGAAGTGTAATGCCTCTACAGGCTTCAGCCGCAAGAATCTGCCAAGGACGTAAGTGCACAGCATGGACGTCTACACGCCATGCGGGCGTCCCCGACAGAAATTCCCCCATCGATGCGCAAAATAGGCGCCAAGTGGAATGAAGGCAACAGGCTTATGTGTAGTTTAGCCTCTGAAATTTGGTTTTCTAAAGTGAAGAAAGGAGAAAAGGGAAATTTGCATAAGGAGTGCAAATTCACTCCTCTACATCTAGTTATTGCATATAGTAGTCCTACTCACACTAGCTTAAATTCACCTAGTGGTTTAGTTGTCTTACTTCATTAATACTTACACATGCTCTCATACTTCTCCCAAGTTTTCTACATGTGTCAAATCTCTTAGGATTAATTAGTCTTTATGTTTCACCTTCTTACTTTCTCCTTGTCCTATATATACTCTTTTATTGTCTACTCTATTGCACTTGATTGCTTGTGAATGTTCTAAATAATGTGTTTATTATTTGTTGCTTCAACATGGTATAGAGTGTTGAATTGTAAATTCTTTCTATTTTTGGTTAATCAAACACTAAGCCTTATCAATGAATCATCATGGTTTTGGCGAATCAAACACTAAACCCTATCAATGAAGCATCATGAAACTGAAAGAACATTGTTGTTATGTCGAAAAGACCGGAGAAATAAAAATTACCTTTCAATTTTGTCAAAAACATTATTTTATTATTAAAAAATATATATTGCTTGCTCCCCTAACGTACGTCTGTACCTATACGGATTTTTATTTGCGAAATCAAGGTTTGCACGTTTTGTGGCAATCTTTTGTCAAAATCTTTGCAAGGGATTCAACATTTTTTGGCCTGTTCAGCCTTTTTTGAAGGTAATATATCGGGTCCTTTTTTGGGTGCTCAGCCATACCAGCCTATAAACTCAGCTTCTGCATGTTTCACATCTCACCACCTCCAATTGACATTTTTTGTCCATTTGAAGCTCTTTCTACTATTTCAAAAACCCTAACGACACCAGGTTGATTGTTTTTTTGGTTTATTTTTGCATGCATAATAAGCCGTGATTGCAGATAGATTGGCCAGCACCAGAGAACAAATTTGACTTCTCTATCTTTATAGTTGCCCACATGCAGGCAGCAATAGCGGCTTTGTTAAAGATGTTTTAACGCCGTGCACTACCCATTTTGAGCAGGTATCATTTTCTGCGTGGAAAGCTTCAGTCAATACCCTCAAAGTAGGCCTTAGTCTAGTGTAGTTTCACACATCATTGTTTTGTGTAATTGCAACATTAATCTGACTTAACCTCCACACAGAGGTCCACGACTTCAATTCCCACGCGGCCTCCCTATTATCCAAGGCGTGAAAGATCAGATTGCTGAGATGGCGGCTTATTATAGCATTGACATATCTTTTGTTTGACTCACTGTGTGATGCGCACTGAATGCAGGTTCCAGTCAGGTGACCCCATTAAGGAATCCTGCTATTAACTCCTCGCTGCCTCAATCTTTGCTTTCTTACGCCCAAACCTGTTGTGGCGGCTAATGGGTCATATGCTATTGAAACCGCCTTGCCAAATCCACATGGAAGCCCGACACCACTTTTCCATTCATTGGAACAGAGACAACTGTTACAAGATTGACATGCATGCAGCAGGCTCTACATGAGGCAGCTCCCTCCTGGTGGGAACCACTCCAACTGCTTCCCTTGACTCGGGCTTCTCCAACTGCTCTACACAAAGTCTCCTTTCTTGCAACAACTATTTGACTTGGACGCTCAAGCATTAACTAGTTAATGACGTATTTGGACTTGAACATTTTCTGCTAGATCTTTATTTAACCTTTCGACATTATTGTATACTGACACTTTTATGCTAAAGGTCATGTTTTAAGTCATGCCCATCACAAGGGGAACGTTTTCTTTTTGTCATAACAAGCAAACGCGAGGGCCTTTTTTGGCAAAATTTTATATCAACCCGAAGCTCTTTCAATTGCGGATATAAGGGAGGGGCCCGATGGTGGTGCCGGCTCCTCTATCAGGGATAGGAGTTTGACAATTTGGTCTCACTAATAACTAGCACTTGCAGCCGGGGGAGCTGCAAGGAATATGCTGATAGTTTTATGTAATTTGTTAAATATTGTTGAGGCTGTGTTTGCTGCTAAATCTAGAAATATCTGGTCTAGTAGAACATTGTCAAATCCAAGTGGAAACAAATGTTTGTTTGCAGATATTGATATCTGAAGATTTCCTGCAGCATATCTTCCACAGTCAAAGCAATTTTTTGAAGTATATGAAATGCCAGAAAAGAGTTATCAAATCTGATATTGCGACTACTTGAAAATGATTGTAGACAGCAGTTTATTCCTGTAAGAATGCCATTTGAATTCATCGAAAACTAACTACAACTTCCCTCATGAAAACTAACCATTTAGTAGTCTCCAGCTTTAAAAAATAGAATATTTAAGTCAAATAGTGTAAATTATGTAATAAAGTTTTTCTTTAAATTGGTTTTTGATTAAAAACATAATAATATAATAACATTGTTTTTGGACTAATATAATAACAGTTTGAAATCGTTTAAAGACGAGATAAAATTTATTGCCCAATAAGAGCTGTAAGTATAACAAAAAGAACAAATACCAGTTTTTATTAATTACAACTCAAAGAAATACCTTATCAGAGTACAATTACACAAGAACCAAAGAAGAGAAAACAGGGGTTAGATTAATTATATGCCAGTAGGATGGTCATCAAAAGTTGATTTAAAGATATAACTTCGCTGGCAAAAATAAGCTCTTCATAGAATGAACTCGAGGAAATTCGGCTGTAAATTACTTAGGTTTGACACTACTCAATCTGAAGATCCCAATTAAATTTGTATCTCTATATGCATTTGGCATGATTTTATTGTGTTCAATAAGGAACTCGATCAAAAATAGGAAATCTCCAGAATATTGAAAAGTAGTGTTCAGGGCCCATGCTCTGCCACAGAATTGGCATCTATATCTGAACAGGACTACAGTAAATTGCACATACAAGCTCCCTGAATATTGAAAAATAGTGTTCAGGGCACATGCTCTGCCACAGAATTGGCATCTATATCTGAACAAGACTACAGTAAATTGCACATACAAACTCCCTGAAACTTCTATACGCATTAGCAAGATGACATGAAACCAAAAACTCTGTTTTGCCACTTCCCTTACCTAGAAAACTGAGCTTTATCTTGTACAATTTAGAAGATCAAGGAAGATAGCTGAGCCCGTGAAAATAAATGCTAGTTTACTTTTTGCACATCATGGGAAACATAACACTACCTTCTTTATGTTACAGGACCTGGAATTGATTCATAAGTTATCTACAACTTCCCTTGTGAAACCTAACTATTTTGTTCATAGAGTTAAAAAGCACTTGTAAATTGACATCTTGCTATTTCTGTAATAAGAACTAACTCTTTCTCTGTATGATGGTCACCGTATTGATTTCAGTCCTATGCCCAAACTTCCAATACAAATCACATTCATATAATAAGCTGAGTTACTATTGCTGATAAATCAGATCACCAATCTATACTCAAAGTTGACACAATATTATATAATTGTCATTCATTTAAAATGCCCTAGGTGGAACAAATCTTGGACAACACAAAGAGTCCCATCCATCTCCTTTTCTGATGAAGTGCTTTGGAGTCCACATCCTTCCACCACTTTCCCTTTGTCTTTTAAGATCTCGTTGTTCTTCTTCCACTCTTATTTTGGCTTCTGCAGCGCTACTCCAATCTCCTTTCAAAATCCCCTTGCTCACCTCCAACCAAACCAAAGCTGATTCTGTTGGAGGAATTCCCTATCATAATCCATCCACATGTTAACCTTTGATTTATATGTATCAAAGCATATAATGGAAGCAATTATATGTATTTCTGAAATGTAATACCAAATTTGATAAACGTAAAATGATTGTAACAATCACATATAAATTTGTAATATTGCTGGACTAAAATAAAATTCTATTGAAATAAAATGACAAACTGTTAAAGACAAGAATGTACCATTTCTTACTGTTATAAGACAATCCATTATGCAACCATTTGAATAAGGAAGTAAATTTGTTTCGACCTGTACCAAACTGATAATAAGGAATGCTCTCTCATTACGTTATCTAAAATAGAATGAAAACCTTGTTCAGTAATATGAATTTAAGGGAGTGGGATCATTAATTGAATGGTTGTGACAGTAATTCGGCCTCCTCTTGTGTTGAATTCACTTGTAATCTTGTGTTGTGCCTATTGTTTTGGAATAGAGAATGAGGGTCAATTCAAACAGAGTAGCTTTCTATGATACTTTGGATCAGGGTATGGAGATACTTAACTATTTACAATTTGGTTTTGGTTTAGAAAGTTGTAAACTCTTCTACTCTGCCTGCATCTTCTAAACTTTATTAGATTTGTTGTCATGAGTAAGCCCTAGGTATTTCCTAGCAAATGCAACCAGTTGGTGTTAAACATGTATACCCACATAAATCTTGGAAAACAAGCTAATCAAAGGAGAATCTAATAGTTGCAGTTCAACTATCTGTAGTGGTTCTTTTTCAACCTTAGAAAATGATGATGATGTTTTCTGTGACATCTGAAAGACATGTTCAACCAACTTGTGATTTTGAACATACCAACTGTTAGGAAGTGATCCATACTAACTTTTATTTGGAATATAGAATAGCTATAGGAAAGGATTGAGCATGCCAGAGGAAATTTTTTCCCTTAATTGGTTTGTTTTGAAACACTACCTTAATGATCTTACCACTCTTGTGGTAGTGCTCTTTAAAGTGGAGCAGTGTAACAAAGAATAAGAGGCTTCGGATGTGGATAATTGAGTTCCAACAATTCTCAAGTAGATTGTTTGTCTATATTTTTGACCTTGGAGTTTTTGAGTTTTGAACATTTGGGATTGAATAGAGAACTTTCTTCTGTGGCAGCTTCTTATCTTCCTGCTATTGTAGTTTTAGCCGATTGTGGTAGGAATTTTGATCATAGACTCATTTTCTACCAATTATGGGTACATAATTCAAGACAACAAACATGAGTAATTGCCTCACTTTCATCAAAGCCCATCGTATTGTTATAATTAACAATACTACATTTTCTTCAACTTGAATTCAATTGAATTTATTTAATTTCAATCTTGAAATGTTGAGGACTTCCAAGGAACCCTATGAGAACCTATGTATCATGTTCCTATCCCGATTCTCTGCCCAACATTATTTTGTAAGGACTCGCCAATAAGAAAGGTCTCTTTGACAGTGATATGTGGAGGGTATTATGTTGTTCTTACCTTACTGAAGATTGTTGAACTTTACTTATGCTAGTCACAATAGAGTAGATTAAAGATGCAACACTCTTAGAGACAAATGGAGATTATTGCATACTAAATATTATATATACCATATGTGTAATCAAATTCATTGAACTGATAATAGATCTCAGAATCATGGAATACTACATTTACACTTTCAGGGATGCTATGTTTTGTTTCCAATCTATTCCAAAGGCACCATATGTTTGGAAACCTTGGAATCTTTATGCTATGCAAGCATGCTTAAAGCACTTGATCAGTGCAAGCAAGTTTTTTTGGTAAGGATCCATGTTCATGGACATTGGTAAGGCATGTTTTAACTCAAGCTTTGATATAGTTT
>VDFB02324619.1:0-18848 GCA_007258455.2 Sequoia sempervirens | reverse complement strand
TAATGTGGTTTCAAATTCAAACCAATTCTATGGGTGAAATACCCAGATATCATTAAAAGGAAGACATCAAAGAAACATCACAGGTTTTGCTTCAAAGCATAGAATGCATACAAATAACTTTATAAACATACTTGATTTTGATCTACGTACTAGAGTCTATCTAGACATGCAAGAAGACAAGGGTTGAATGTATAACTTAGTAAAATATAAATTTATAAAATAAACCTTGTTTATGCTTACAACTATGGTCATCTTTTAGGTACCAATTGTCCCACAAATGGGATTCATATCTCCTTGTCCATCTATGCGTGCATTGAGCCCAACATGATATTACTGCAAAGCAACATTTTATTTCAATCTATCAAAATATCTCTCTAGTTAGATGTGTATGGAATGACAAAAATACATTGCAAAATAACTTACAACAACAAGAGGAAAAACACTGTAGATTTCAGAGAAAAACACTTGTAAAACCCTCCAATTTTCTATCTAATGGAGGTGGATGACAAAATTTTACCATTCTAATTCCGTTGATCAAGGAAACCAACTCCACCATTGTTGTGAATAGGCCCAAGCAACCCGTCACCAATTACATGGAGTCTTATCATATATTAGACCAAAATGCAATGTAATATACAAGAAGAGTGAAACAATGAAATGCTCAAAAAATAATTATGTAGACCAACATTTTCTAGCTATTTGAATCAAATAAAACTAATTGAAAAGCTAGCAAGAACACATAAGAATATGTGCAAGAAAAGCATGAAGGAAAAATGATAAAAATCAGGATATATAGGCACAAAAATAGAAAATAGAACATAGTTGCAGAATTCTAAACTTATTAGTCAAATGAAACACAATTTTTTTGAAAATGTTTCTAGAGTACGTGTTTATATAGTTTAATATACTAGAATGTTCAAAACATGTTACTGACTTATAGAACTTTCAGCCTCTACTTACTACTGGTTGGTATCTCTATACATCTTTGACACTTAATGTTGTTTGTATGTGCATATGTATTAATTTGTAACAACTGCAATTGTATGTTTAGAATACTGCATGTTAAAATTGCTTGAAACAAAATTGAATGCAATGTGAACCCTATGTGAAAATCATGAAGACTCATGGGCTTAAGCAGAATCCCCAAGCAAGAAAACTAGAAAAGACTAATGGTATATTTTATACAAATACATTTGAACAACATAATGCAAATGTTGTGATAATTTTAGGGGAAATCGATATCCTGGTAAAGAACACTATATAAATAATCAATCAAATAAGTTGAAAGGATAATTGTACACACATGGAGAAATCCAATGGGTAGAGTAGAGTATATTTTGGAAGCCAAGTGTATGGAAGGATTTGTGTACATATATATCTATCTAGCAAGAAATATTTGACATAAAAGGAAAAAGCACAAAACCCATGCTTGTTCTCCTCCCTACCATATTGGCATCATGAAGCATTGTGGGCTCTAGCCAAACCCCCGAGCAAAAAAAGTATGAAATTCCCATGAGTAATTTCATGGAGTTTCATCATATATCACACAATAACAAAGTTGGGAAAAATATGGTGTTTTCATATATGATCTTCATATTGTAGTGGTTTTTTTGCTCAAAGTTGGCAAAAATCCAGTGTTTTCATATATGATCTCTCATATTGTAGTGTATTCTTTATTGTGGTAATTTTATAAAAATAGGTAGATCTTGATAAAGAATTGACATCATGAAATTTAAAGAAATCTGGACAAACATGGATAGTTGGAATATACAAAAGAGTGTATTTTTCTGAATGTCATATACAAAAAGTATGAAACATCGAAATGTTGAAAGGAGAAGTGGGAAGATTAATATTTATGGGTGCATATTTGCATAGTGAATTTAACAAAAAATGTATTGTTGAAGGTACAAAAGATAGTAAACAACAAGAAAATTATCTTTAATGTGCAAGGTTGAAGAGGATCAAAAGAATTGAATAAACATGGGCAATTTAATGTGGCAACAAAACTTAGAGTATATAGGCACAAAAAATGGAAAATAGAGCATAGGTGCATAATTTATACTAATTAGTCAAATAAAACACAATATTCTTGAAAATGTTTCTAGAATAGTTGAATATATATTTTAATAGACCAGATTGATCAAAACATGTCACTGACTTATACAAGTTTCACCCTTTGCTTATTGTTCCTTGGTATCTCTATGCATCTTTGGCATTATACCCATTTTGCACATGTTATTACTTTGTATGTTTTTGTAAAATTAACTTAAAATCCTTCAAAGAGGATGGTATACGGTGTGGAGCCAATGTGAAAATAAATCTTTCGAAACCTTTTTCATAATTCAAAACATGAATAGGGGACATGATGTCGAGTAGTGTACTTGTTGTTGCATAGTCTGGAGTATCTCTCAAATGAGAACGCTGGATCAATGTGGAGTCTTTCAATTGATTTAACATGAGAGATAGCTATAAAAGTTAGCCCCTATCTTTCTTTGTTTCCTATGTTTATTTTTGCTCTGTCTAATGTTAAGCCTTGTGCTTTATGTATTGTGATTGGCCATGCCATGGTGAGTGGAATTTGTGTTCGAATTCCTTGGGTTATAGCTAGGATGGGGATGTCTCTTGGGTTTTGTGGGTCCTATGGTGGGCCAATGTAATTTTGGAAGTAGATAACAACATAGTCAGGTGAATTTGGTGGTTTGCAATGTGCATTATACAAAATAGTTGTAACAAGACCAAGGTATCCATTGACTAGCCCAACTTGAATCCACAAATTTATTGTTAGCATCACCTATTCACCAATGCAAAGCAATAGTTCTGGGAGAAGCTGGTCATCATCTCCATAATCAAATGTCTTTTGCTGTGCTACTCGAGTAGTGCTAATGGCTATGGGTAGGTTTAATTGTTTGATCATTTTTTTATGGGTGAGAGAATTTTATTTGTTTGTTTCATAAGCTCTTCCTAGTTATCATGGAGAGCCTCACCATTTCTTATATAGAGAAGGATTGCCTAAAACTTTTGTTGGGCAGGACTATCTCCTTGTTGGTAGAAAATGGTGTCTAATGTTATAGAGACTATGAAAGTATGCCACAAGGATACAACTGATGAGTGTGAAGCATAAATAGGAGTATCCATGACCAATGACAACTAGGCAAGATCACCAACAAGGATGATAGAAACACCACCAAATCGTTGCATTTGGTTATTGGGGAATGCTTGGCGCAATCGATTATCTATTTTGAGTAGCAACTTTGGGCCTAGAAAACTCATTTCATCTATCAAAATGTATTGAATATATTTAAATTGTTCTTGGAATATTGTCAATGTTTGGCCTTGCAAAGGATTAGTATCCTTTATGAGAATACGAAGGGCTATATGGATTGTGGAGGCACATATGTTGTAGGTAGCAACACCTATAGGGGCCAATGTGAGTAGTGGGATATTGCATCTAGTAGTAGAGGCATTTACTTGTTGTCTTATATAATTTATCAAAAATGATTTACCAGTGCTAGTTGTTCCTTGAATGATCATGTGGAAAGGGCCTTTCGAGGAAGGCTACATGTGATGGGATTGGATGATTTGAAGAGCTAGTTGCTAATTTGGTGAAAGCTGATGGGCTGATGTATTTACAGGCAAGGATTCTATCATAGCTTCCTCATGTTGTGCCTTGGATAATGGAATGAATTGTAAAGCAATATTATGAAGTTTTTTAGGCACATGGTTTGTATTCCATGAATGGTTCATATCAAAGTCTCGCCTACCCAACAACTGGAGCTGATTTATACTAAAGTTAGTAGTAGCACCAAGACAAGACAAAACTTCCCATTCATATTCATCAATAGAAGGTTGATGGTTCAAATCATCAATATCACTGCCATGTCATTCTTCAATGGTGGATGCAGCTAGAATTCTATTAACATGCCAAGGATGATAACCAACTATTTTAAAAACTTTCCAAGTTTGTATTATGTCTTGTTTGGAAAGACCTATATCTGTGTGTATGTTTCAGAAAGGTTTGTATAACATAAGTTCAGTCCAACAAAATGTATCAAATATTTCTATATCTTCAAGGGGGCCAGTCTTGAACAAGGGGTACACAAGAAAAATTGCAAGCTGGTGTCTCAATTTCCATTTGTCCTTTTTGTGCTAGTCTAAATGTGTGTATAAGCTGACTAAGTCAATTAGGGATACAACACCCAGCTCTGGGCCTTTGCATATAGAAATAAATATAATTTGTTGGTAGGCCTTCATCAACATCATATTTATTTATATGAAACCATGCATTTTTTCCAACTTTCAAGCAAACATATTGTCGACTTGAATTGAGAAAGGGAAATTTTTGTAACATATGGCATGTCTCCCGTGAAGAGATGTCACACTCCACAAGAATGTTCATCATGGATTTTTGATATGAAGGTAGTGCTTTATCCTCAACTATATTTGTATTTGTAAGTTTTTTCAACATATCAAGGTAATTTTTTGATTTCTTCTCATATTTAGCTGCATAGTTGGAGATATAATTTAATACAATTTTCCTGGAAACAATTGGCTGACAGTCAACATTGACACGCCAGATTGCAAACATAGGTGGGCTATGCATATTTAGGTGATTATTATTTCTTGTTGGCTTGTAGGATTTGTTAGACTTGACATCAAATTTCAATGTAGAGGTAAGTTGTTGTTGCCAAGGTTCTTTATAGTGACATTGTAATTGCTCTCCTTTTTTCCTTAAACAAGTATATTCAGAGTATTTTGTGTGTCTTTGAACTATATTTAGCAACTCTTCATAATCTATGATTGGATCACTCAAAAGAATCTGGCTCGTGGAAAGTAAGCATAGATTGTCTTTAGAACAATGATACATTTTGAGCAATCTTTGTGTAGAGCAACGTGGATTCCAAGATGAAACATATCTATCAAAAAAGTTCCTTGCCATGGTAACATCATGGTGATTGGACCAATCAAGAGTGTCCATGTTTGGGGCTTCTAGAAGCCATAAAACCATGTACATGTGCAGAGCCACGATGCTACCATTCATATCTATACCAATAATCTTTTTCATGCAAAAGCTTTTAGTCACCTCTTCACAGAAAATTGAGAATGTATGAAGCAGATATAAAGATGTTATATGTGGATTTTGAATAAGACTATATATCAAGGTATTTGTTGAAGACTCCATTTCCAAACGAGCCACAAAAGAGAAAACATTTTGTAGATTAGACCATTTTGTGTCTACACAAATCAGAGTGAAAAAAAGGGTAGGTATCCCAAGTTGTTCAATCATTACAAATAGTTGTGCCTAGCAACAATTCCAAAAGGAGTGAGTCCCATGCAACAATGCACCAAGATGTATCAGTTGCTCTGCTATTTATTCATTAGGAGCAGCTTGAATTCATTCACACAATGCAAACAAAGACTTCAGGATTTTTTCTTCCAAATCTATTTTGATAAAGATAAGAGCGGTTTTTTGACCGTGATGCCTCATTATCAAGTTGTAGAGGAAATACCTAAACTTGACATGTTTTCCAAATCTATGGTGAAAATATCTCATTAAGTGGAGGGCATATTCATGCAAAAAAAAATTGAATATTCCTTGGTTGGAGGGGGAGTGTTGCTCCAGTGGGGAACAATGTTGGAAAAGCCATTGTAAATAAACCTTCAGTGTTGTATTCATTAATAGGAGAAGAGCTAATTTCAGGCCAACACAAGATGTTCTGCTCCTTTTTTTTCAATTTATAATACCTGTTTGATGGCTTGGAGCTCTTGTGTAGAATTTGGAAAGAAAGGGATAAATGATGAAAATGTTGAAGAGTCATTTTCATGTTCAGCAACATTCGTTGAGCTGGTTGATGGCATCAACTCTTCATTAGAAACTTGCTCTATTGTGTGCAAGAAATTGGAGAAATCAACAACAATATCAAGTAACATATTAAGAGCCTCAACATCAATCTCAACATCATTGTAGTATTTTTCATATTGAATTTTATATTTCAATGCATCCATGACATGATGTTTATTAACATAGCAGTCATAGTTTGCACCTTCAATGGTGGTCAGCCATATGATCATAACCTCAAGGTCTTGTAATCGGCGCATCAAAAGTTTGGCAATGCTTGAGATATCTTGAGGAAAGATTATCATGTGACCAATATATTTAAACTACCCTCCTTTAGCGTGGAACACTTGTAAAACTAGAGCCACCCTAGCAATAAGCATTTCTTCAACTTGTGTTATTTTTTTAGCAAGAATGGTTGTGGGCCTGGGTCCATGCCATTTGTAGAGCTAAAACAGTGGGAGCCCTTTTTAGAATAACATCTAGCACACATGGTTGTTGAACTAGATGCACAGGTGTGCATCCCAATGTATCTTTCTTTGCATATTTGACAAATAACAAGGTTCAACAATGCATCTGCGTTGTCGGAACCGTTTCACTGAAGAAAGGTAACAATCATTGAAAAATTATTTGAGGTGTTGTTGGTGCGTTGGTGCAGTGGGGGGAATTGATCTAAGATTGTATATTGAACATATCTTGTGACATTGATATTAGTATAATTTTATCCAAACTACCATGCACACTTTGGAAGCCTAGGCGAAAAAGACAAATTGGGGCAAAAGGAGTGGGATTTACCATTGCCAATGGGAGTTGTGAGGGAAGATTGATAGCAGGCAGAGCTACAGGTGTGCTTGTTGCAGTTAGCCTTTGTTGCAAGTATTTTGTATGACACTTTGCACAAATTTTCTCTTTATGTTGGGTATAGTACAAATGGTTTCGTTACTATTTTTTAGCCTTTTTTAATTCAACAATTGATTGAACTATTGAACTTGAATTTATTGAGATGACATAGGAATATACATACACGCTCAACCATATTAGCATATATGAATATAAATCTACAACCATAGATATATCTAAAGTAGTAATTACACATAAACATATAACAAAATATGTGTATCCATGTGTATATAAATGTATATCTATGCATGATCACAAGAGGAATAACATAGTTTGAACATTGGAATATATAAAAATATATATACAAGTTTCTATAGATTTTTTTGTTAGCCATTATCACTATTTCACTATTGCTATATGTCCCATTTACAAGAATACAATATTGGATGCACACAACCTATCCAAAGTTGTGTAGCTATGTTGTGCTTTGTATTTTTTTGTGCCTATATACCCTAAGTTTTCCTTACCCATCAAATTATCTATGTCCTTCCCACCAAGATTTTTCTTAGCCTAGGCATGCAAAACATTCTTGGTCACCAGTAATGAATATGTCTAGAAGGTCGGCGACAAGTTTCCCAGGGTTGTTCACCACGATGGTCCATGGAGGTGGAGTTTGTTGACCACGTGGGATGCTAGTGCTGGAGGGCTGAGCTACCTAGATAAGCAAAAGTAGAGTGGAAAATGCTTGCTTACGTTGTTGCACGATGGCAATGAGCACAACAAGAGGAAGTATACCTTTTATACAATTTCTCTATTTGTCTATAATATTTAGTAGCAAAGAATGTAGCTTGAATTTTGAATTGACAAGGCAGTTGTTATGTACATTGCTTGTGTTGTATCAATACTTGTCAATAGGAGCAGTTCCATATATATATACGTAGAGGGTCAGAATGAAAGCATAAAGATATTCAAAATAAAATTAGTTTAGTAGTTGTAAAGGTATGTTCAGTTTTGCATTTTGTGTGGATGGAACATGTTATATGCTTTTTGTGAACACTGTATTTTTTGAATGTTATACTACATAAACATACACATACAATTGCCCCTACATATGTATATTTTTTAAATGCACATTAACATAGGAGTAATTGCATATGTATATATGCAGAGGGTTAGTATGAAAACATAAAGGTATTGAAGATAAAACTAGCGTAGTAGCTATGACTTAGGTATTTTCAATTTTTCATTTTGTCTACATAGAACATGTTATATGTTCTTTGTGAACAATATGTTTACAGATGATCATAGTTCACCTCTTCTATTATCCATATTTTAAAGTTCTATTTAATGTGGGTATTAAATCATCTGTCATTTTCCAGTGATTCTTAAGTGTTTTTCCAATAGGTCTTCTACAATTTCCCAATTTGTCTATAATATTTAGTACCAAATATGTAGCTTGAATTAGGTGCAACATTGGAGTTATCCATTTTCTTTGTATCTTTCTCAACTTTAGACATGGAAGACAATTTTGTTATTGTTTGCTAGGTTTTCTATTCTTAGAAATACAATTTGTTTTAAATTCACCATGCAAATATGCACACAAAAATGTTAATCTACAAAAATTACTTTTAAACATTTAACTGGTTTGTTGGTTGTGTATATGACATCCAAACACATGCAGTATTCTAAATATATAGTTGCAGTACTAGAAATTGATGCATATGCATACATACATACATACACACACACACACACACACACACACACACACACACACACACACACACACACATATATGTGTGTGTGTGTGTGTATGTATATATCTATATACACATAGAGGGTTAACTATAGACATACATATGCCCATCAATGTGTATATAAATCTATATGTATGGATTCCTATGAGAATAATAACATGTTTTGAACATTACAATTACACGTTTCTTGTATCCAATAATTATGAAAATATAGTATTTGATGCATTTAATTAGTCCAAAGTTGTGTAGCTATCTTCAATTTTGCATTTTTTGTGCCTATATACCCTAAGATATTTTTTTCTTTTAAATTGAGTGTCTTTATTTAAAACTTTTCACCCTTTTGAATGTCATGTTGAACACACATACACATACAATTTCCCCCACATATGATATTTTCTTAAAAACTATAGATATAGAGGACCAATTGCATATATACGTATGTGTAAATGGTGATAATACATTTCACCATTTTGATTCTCATGGTACACAATAATATAAATACAATTATGCACACATATCTTTCTTAAAAACTACAACAATATAGGAGCAATCACATATATATGTATGTGCAAAGGGTGAGTATAAAACTATAAAGATATTCAATGTTTATATGCCTACATTTTTAATCCCTATTATCATATTAATGGAAATTGCAAGGTATTTCCAGTGATCACTTGTTATATGTGTACATCTTTTGTGTTATGTTGATCAGATGGGAAAATACTGAAGACTAATAGAAATATCATCTAGAACTACTGTCTGGGTTGCTAGGATATGGGTACAATTCAACCATAGTATTCAATAACATTCCATTTAGATCTTGTTAATAAGAAAGCATTTAATAGTGCAGCATGTGGAACATGTTCATAGGAAAGTTGTAAAATTGTTTGTAGCCAACCAATACAATGTATTTATCATAGATGGATACATTGAAAAATAGCCAAAACAGTGCATAGAACTATTTCAAGTAATGACTTGTTATATCTTCACATATTTTGCAATGTGTTGGTCAGATCCAAACATACTAAAAAGGAATAGAAATAGGATATAGAAATAGCATTCTACAACATTGCAATTAGATGTTAATAACAACACATTTAATAGTGCAATATGTGGAACATGTTCATAGCAAAGCTATAAAATTGTCTATACTCTGCCACTACAATCTATTTATCATAATTGAAAACATTGAAAAATACCAAAAAATAGTGCATAGAACTATTTCAAACAATCAGTTGTCATATCTGAACATCTTTGGCATTATGTTGATCAGACCCAAAAATACTCAAAAACAATCCAATAGAATTCAACTATAGTATTCAATGGTATAGCATTTAGATGTTAATAAAAAAGCATTTTATAATGCAGTATGTGCAACATGTTCATAGCAAAGTTGAAAATTTGTTTGGAATTTGCTAGTACAACGTGTCTATCAAAAATCAATACATTTGAAAAAACCCAAAATAGTGCACAAAACTATGGTAAGAGCTTCGAAGAACATGATCATAATTTAAGGAAACCATTCAATAGTATCCTTCCTATTATGCTAGTAATTACAATGAAACAATGAATGTATTAGTTTATGTATACAATGGTTAGATCCCTAGTATGGGTCTTTTTTTGCCATTGGAGATAATATTGATATTCGATGATTATAAAGGGAACAAGTGAATTTAGAATAGGCATGCAAGAACTAAAAAATCCAACATATATCAAGAATCAAGAATCATAGTGACAATGTAGACTAAAAAAATTTGGGCACCGTATTAAGATCAAAAGCATGGGAGCTCAATGAATGTGTGAATATATATATATATATATATATATATATGCAAACATAGGAATAAAGTACGTTCATATTTGCAAAATACAAGTCAACATCCCATACTAAGCATAAAAAGGAAAGACAAAGAGAAATGTTCAAAAGTGGAAAAGAGTAGTCAAAGAGTGGGCTCGCTAGTGCAACCTTTTTTTGAAATAGGGGCAGATATCTTCAATATATCTAAAAGAAATAGTTTACACTCTACTTGGAAATCAAGTTTTGTTGCTTTCACAATGGTTGTTTTAAGCCACTCCTCAGAATTGTAATTTTCTATTCTAATCAAGGTAATAAAGATGTAAGGTTTACAAACAAGACCTTTAATAACAACAACAAGATCTTTTGCAGAGCCTGAGCTATGCTACATGTAGAGGTCTTTTCCTAGGATTTGCAGTAAACTAGTGGCAGCTTCATCAAAAGCGATGCACCAAAGGTTGGTTGAATGGTCTGGCAAATTTAATTGCAGAAGGTAACAATAGTTGCATTCCTCGATTTCCATCTGGCAGTGATCACAAAACAAGAAATCAACATGGGGGTGTGTTCATTTTATTTTGCAAACATTAGATTTCCCATTAACCAACAAGGGGCAAATAGGATAACAAAAAGACTCAGTTTTTTCAATTTCAATGGTTGATTTAAAAATGGCTTCAACAGTTTCTGGAAAGCCAAGGTAATTGTTCAAGATGAATGCAATAGTAAATCTATCATTTGAAGGATGAAGCCTATGAGGTCTAGAAGAAGATGAAACCATATTTTCTACTTTGATTGGGCTTGTGGATCTGAGAGTGTTTGCCTTAGGAATAGAAGGGTTAATGTTGAGGATTGTTGTTATTGATGTGTTGATAACTTTTCCATTAAAGTATCCTACATGGCCACCTCGCACAACAACTATGACTATATCGCCAGAACGATACATCCACACCAAGACATCACCTTTTTCTTTCCAACTTGGGCCCCACAAATTAACATCGATGAAACAAGTAGAGATATCATATTGTTTAATAGTTCATCGGATTGTTTCATATCCATTTTTCCTATGAACAGTTGATATGTAGCCGAAAGGGACTACAATACCAATAATATCAACCAAACTATTATCACTCTAATTGGTTATCTCACTAACTGGCACAAAGGCTGGGGTTTTTTTTGGCACAAAGATGTCACCTTCACACTGTTTTAGTGTTGAATTTTGGTCCAAGACAATTTCTAGATTACTATTTAATCTATTGAATTTTTTATTTGCTTCCTTCACCGAACCTCTTGATATTAAATTAGTTGCACCTATCTCAACTCTACCATAATGTAGTTCAAATCTAATGTCAAAACAAGTAGCATGAATTTCTCTCCCCTCCATATCTATAATGTCAAAACTGAAAATTTGGCCTTCACCTCTTTGTTTATGGAAATGGTACATCTCTCTAATAAATGTTACACACCCTTTGACTATCCAAACATTTTGATAAATGTTCAAATCTTTAATAGGGCTAACATTTGGAGGGTTGTTTTTTTGTTGAGGGGAAAACTGCACACCAAATTTAGGGGTCCGTTTAGAAGGAGAAGGTGACTCTAGTACCAAAATTTTCTCTTCTTGGTGCTTGAAGAGATACCTAGGGGGGTCCCAATGATTTGACAATCTGACATAATGACAACCAAGTTGAATATGATTAAGGCCCTGAAAAACAAGGAAAATTATATATTAGACACATTATATTAGGAACATACGAAGGAGAAAGAGAATTTTAAAAAATAAAAAAGAAACAATGCAACCCACCTTGAATCCTAGAAATTTCTACAGACATAGTCTCCCAAAGATACACGAGACCCTATTTTCAAGGCACCTAAAAAAAACAAGTCATTACATTTGGAAGGAAGAGTTCCAATTTGCATACGGTGTCCATCATACAAGACAATCTTGTATCGTTCAATCTACCCTTCATCACTGCCAATTTTTTTAAAGGACAAGAGATGAAGGACTAGTGAGGGAATGACATCTCCAACATTGATGGAATGAATTGCAAATGAAGTCAATGTTGGTTGTTTCTTTGTAGCCTACAAAGACAAGTTCAATTGAGGAAAATGTACTTGATCACACAAAATGGATAAAAAGAGTAAGGAAAATAGAGGATGCAAATCAGGATCTGGAGGCTAGTGGTTGGCACCCTCAGAGCCAGACTCCGTAGCGGAACCTATGGGGGATGTCACCAAATCAATCTTGGGGGGATCTGGAGACCCATCCACAAAGCTCGATTCCACATAAATAGTTGTGGAAATTTTATGAGGAAATGTTGCAATTTTAATTGACTAATTGGGAGCTCTATTTCATAATAAATTTAAAAGATTAATGTATTGCAATGTCCAATGACAATTGGTAGGCAACTTAGAAATATCAATAAGCTACCAACCATTTTACTAATTTGATTAAATGAAAATAGGTATAACCATTCCACTTTTAATACTCTCCAAACAACAGGAGATACAACAAGAATAAAAATTGTAAATGCAAATGTATATATCCCTATATGTATCTATTTATCTTTGTGTCTTCTTATATATGTATGCATGCAATTTTTAATATATTTCTATATATACCTATATGAAAATATTTTATATGTTGCTAGTTGGTCCCTTCATCCTTTCTTATCCAAACAATAGGATATACAACAAGAAGAATAAAAATGATTAAGTGTACATATATGCATTGAATTTCCTCTTTGTTTGCAAATTTAAAAAAACACATATAACCAGATATATATCCATATGTGCACATGTATACATCTATTTTTATATAGAAGTGCTGCTATATCTAATTAGATGTGTATACTATATTTATTCATGACTATGTAGTCATTGACATGCCAAGCAAGGACTTGCATAAAAATGGGCATAATGTTAAAGGTGCATAACAGCAAGAAGGAATGATACACAGAGGGTGAAAGTTTTGCTATTCAACAATATGTTTTAAATATTACAGCCTATTAAAATATATATGCAAGAAGGGGCTCTTGGCCACCTTGGAACATAAAAGCAGAATGTAATGGTTGGCATTTACCTATTGGCTATTTGTTTCAAATTTCCATCAAGACTTTTGTTAGCCCAAGCGTGAATAGAATTTCTCAGTGTCAAGAATTAATTATCATCGATAGCCAATGGTGAGTTTCCCAAGGTTGTTTATGATGACGTGGATTTTGCTAATTATGTGGGTTGGTGTTGGTGGAGTTGGTTTCCTTGATACACAGAAGCAAAATGGTAAGTGTTTTCTCATGTGAGGGTTAATGCATCTTGGTGTTGTTGTGCGAAGGCGTGGGAGGAAGTAAATGCAATATTCAATGTTGCAGTGTGGGAAAGTATACTCCAAAATGTGTGAGAAAATATATTGATTAAGCTACATTGTCGAAAGAGCCATTGTGGTGTTATGAACATGTTACTCATATTGCACCATTAAATGCTCTGTTATTAAGAACATCTCAATGCTATATCATCGAATGCTATGGTTGTATTGTAGTGATTTTCTCACAAGCTAAATAATACTTATATATGCTATTTTTAAATTTTTTAAAATCAAAGTCTACATAAATACGAATAAAGATAGCATACACATATGGTTAGATATACATGTGTATATATAAATTGATGTTGCATTGTCAAACAAGCCACAGTGGTCTTGGTCTATATATATGAATATATATATATATATCTGCCTATATGTATATTTTTAAATATGAAATGGGGAATTCAATATATATATTTATATATATATGTATGCATTTAAGTATGTATATGTCTATGTTTCAGGGAATTCAATACAATTTCCCTTTTTGTCTATAATATTTAGTAGCAAATAAGTGTTATTCTAATGCCTCTTATACAATTTCTCTATTTTTCTTCAATATTCAGTACCAAAGAGCGTAGCTCAAATCTTGTATCAATATGTTTCATGATATTCTTTTTTTCTCATCTGTTTGAAGCTCCCTGTAACAAACTACCCGAGGTTGTTTATGATAGTGGTGGAGCTTGCTAATTACGTGGGATGGCGGTGGTGGAGTTGGTTGCCTCGATATGAAAAAGCATAATGATAAGTGTTTTCTTGTGTGGGGTTTAATGCATACTAGCATTGTTGTACGATGGAGCAAGAGGGAGTATATGCAATATTCAATGTTGCACTGTGACAAAGTATAAAAAAATACATGGGAAAAGGTTGGAAAATAACATTGGATAGCATTAATTTTCACATACAGTTCACATTCAATACCATTCCTTATCAATGGATTTTAAGTTAAATTTATCAAAAGAATACCAAGAAATAAGTTGTACAAAATTCCTATAGCACTAAAGATGCACAGAGATAACAAGGAACAATAACCAAAGGCCGAAAAACATACATAGACCAAAAAAATTTGAAAGCAGTCCAAAGGTATAGGTCAATGTCATGTTTGTAGTTTATACCAATCTACAAAATTTTAGAATTTTGAAAGTTAAAAAAAATTCTTGTCATAAGGACAATAGCATAAGAAACTCCTAAAGTGTCATTCCAATCAAAAAATTACATGAGGACACAATCCTTAATTAAATGCACAAAAATATTTACCTAGGTTAAGATATGAAGAATACAAGAGCTAAACTAGAGCAATGAACAACTTGTTACAGGGAGCTTCAAATAGATGAGAGAAAGATAATATCATGAAACATATTGATAGAAGACAAGCAATCTATGTAATATTTGGCTTTTCAATTCATAATTCAAGCTACATTATTTGGCACTAAATATTGTAGAAAAATAGGGAAACTGTAAAAGAGCTATTAGAAAGACACTTAATAATCACAAGAAAATGATAGATGATCTGAAACCCACATTAAATAGAACTTAAAAACATGGAGAATAGAAGAGGTGTACTACAATAATGAAAAATATGTTATGGCGAAGTGGGAAAAACAATATCATGAAACATATTGATACAAGACAAGAAATCTATGTAACAGTTGGCTTGCCAATCCAAGGTTTGAGCTACATTATCTGGCACTAAATATTATAGACAAATAGAGAAATTGTAATAGAGCTATTAGAAAAACACTTACCAAACATGGGCACATATAAGAAGCAATAACCAGAAAGGAAAAAAATGTAGATATGTACAACATGAAAACCAAGCCAACCATAACATTGAAAATGGTTTTGTTGAATGGAGCAACATACACCATTGTCATGTGCTTGTAGGGATAAACAATGTGATGCAACCAAAAAAATTGTTTTTCCTCTCATAAGCACATGAAAATGGTGTGTGGTTGTCCTCAATAATAACATAAACCACAATCTGCAATAGTTATAAAAGAGAAAATCATAAATGGATTTTTTTTTTGTGGGAAACAAATATGTTTTCTCAAGTTTTAAATGGTCAAGGAAGATCTCAGCGCCATAAATTAATTATCGCCGATGGATGGCAATGAGTTTCCCTGGGTTGTTTATGACCACATGGAGTTTTCTAATTATGTGGGTTGGCATTGGTGGAGTTGGTTTCCTTGATACACAGAAGCAGAATGGTAAGTGTTTTCTCATGTGAGGGTTAATGCATCCTAGCATTGTTGTACGATGGTGTAGGAGGAAGTAAATGCAATATTCAATGTTGTAGTGTGGGAAAGTATACTCCGAAATGTGCGAGAAAATATATTGATTAAGTTGCATTGTCAAAAGAACCATTGCGGTGTTATGAACATGTTAGACATACTACACCATTAAATTATTTGTTATTAACAACATCTCAATGCTATATCATTGAATACTATGGATGTATTGTAGCAATTTTCTCACAAGCTAAATAAGATTTATATATACTATTTTAACTCTTTTTAAATCAAAGTCTACATAAATACGAATAAAGATAGCATACACATTTGTTTAGATATACATATGTATATATAAATTGTTGTTGCATTTTCAAATGAGCCATAGTGATTTTGGTTAGTATATATGGATATATATACTTGCATATATGTATATTTTTAAATATGAAACAGGGAATTCAATACAAATATATGTGTATATGTATTTGTCTATGTTTTAGGGAATTCAATACAATTTCCCTTTTTGTCTATAATATTTAGTAGCAAATAAGTGTTATTCTAACACCTCTTATACAATTTCTCTATTTGTCTTCAATATTTACTACCACAGAACGTAGCTCAAATATTGTATCAATATGTTTCACGATATTCTTTTTTTCTCATATGTTTGAAGCTCCCTGCAACAAACTACCTAGGGCTATTTATGACAGCGGTGGAGCTTGCTAATTACATAGGTTGGTGGGGGTGGAGTTGGTTGCCTCGATACGCAAAATAAGAATGGTAAGTGCTTGTTCACATGAGGGTTAATGCATCCTAGAATTGTTGTACGATGGCCCAAGAGGGAGTAAATGCAATATTCAATGTTGTAGTGTGACAAAGTATAAATACATACACGAGAAAAGGTTGGAAAATAACATTGGATAGCATTAATTTTCACATATAGTTCACATTCCATACCATTCCCTTTTAGTGGATTTTAAGGTAAATTTAACAAAGCATACCAAGCAATAAGTTATACAAAATACGTATAGCACCAAAGATGCACAAAGATAACAAGGAACAATAACTAGAGGCCAAAAAACATACACAGATAAAAAAAAATTGAAAGCATTCCAAAGGTACAGGTCAATGTCATGTTTGTAGTTTATACCAATCTACAAAATTTTAGAATTATGAAAGTTAAAAACAATTCTTGTCACAAGGACAATTGAATAAGAAACTCGTAAAGTGTCATGCGAAGAAAAAAAGTACAAAAGGACACAATCCTTGATTAAATGCACAAAAAATTTACCTGGGTTAAGATATGAAGAATACAAGAGCTAAACTATGGCAATGAAAAACTTGTTACATGGAGCTTCAAATAGATGAGAGAAAGAGAATATCATGAAACATATTGATACAAGATAAGCAATCTATGTAGCAGTTGGCTTTTCAATTCAAAATTCAAGCTACATTATTTGACACTAAATATTATAGCAAAATACTAGGGAAATTGTAAAAGAGCTATTAGAAAGACATCATAGGAAAATGATAGATGATCATAAACCCACATTAAATAGAACTTAAGAACATGGAGAATAGAAAAGGTGAACTACAATAATGAATATTCTATTATGGGGAAGTGGGAAAAATAATATTATGAAACATATTGATACAACACAAGCAATATATGTAACATTTTTTTTGTCAATTCAAGGTTCGAGCTACATTATTTGGTACTATATATTATAGACAAATAGAGAAATTGTAAAAGAGCTGTTAGAAAAACACTTAAGAACTTTAAAATATGGAGAATAAAAGTGGAAAACTAAGATAATGAATAGTTTGTTATGGGATACTAAAAAAATGAACAATTTGAAACATATCGAAACAATCAATCTATGTAACAGTTGGCTTGTCAATTAAAGATTTGAGCTACATTATTTGGTACTAAATATTATAAAAAAAAAGAAGAGAAATTGTAAAAGAGCTATTAGGAAAACATTGAAGAATCATAGGAAAATGACAAATGATCGAAGACCCACATTAAATACAACTTTAAAATATGGAGAATAGAAGATGGAACTACAATAATAAACAATTCTCTTTGCAAAACTAGAAAAAAGAATATCATAAAACATATTCATACAACACAAGAAATCTATGTAACAGTTGGCTTGTTAATTCAAAATTCAAGTTACATCATTTGACACTAAATATTATAGAAAAAATAGAGAATTTGTAAAATAATTGTTAGAAAAACACTTAAGAATCACAAGTAAATAGCAAATGATCAAAAATTCACATTAAACATATTGATTCAATACAAGCACTCTCTGTAAGAGTTGGCTTGTCAATTCAAAATTTGAGCTACGTTCTTTGGTAGTAAACCCACATTAAATAAAAATCATAAAGCCAATGGGTATTAATAATCTGTGCAAAATGGGTATAACGCTACAGACTTAATTGAAAATTTGAGCTACATTACTTGGCATTAAATATTATAGAAAAATAGAGAAATTGTAAAAGAGCTATTAGAATAACACTTGACAACCACTAAACTAATTTTATCTTGAATATCTTTATGCTTTCATACTAACCCTCTACATATATATATGCAATTACTCCTATGCTAATGGGTATAATGCCAAAGATGCATAGAGATAACTACAAATAATAAATGAAGGAAAAAAAAATTACTAACCCTAACCATATTTTTTTATGAAAGAAAGAAGATTTAACTACAATTTATCCATCCATACATAGTCATAATCTCTTTGAAGTCTCCAAAATGGGTATAAACCAAAGATAAAAACATATAACAAGGAACAATAAGCAAAGAGTGAAAGACATGAACAATAAACTAATCATTTATGAAAAATACCCATGTAAAATGACTTACAGATTCTAGAGCACAAAATTTTTAAAACCCTCCAATCCACTATAAAACAGAGCCGAAGTCGACAATTTTTACAATAGTCTGCTATCAAACCAACACCACAATGGCTCTTTCGACAATGCAACTTAATCAATATATTTTATCGCACATTTTGGAGTATACTTT
>VDFB02324618.1:0-42289 GCA_007258455.2 Sequoia sempervirens | reverse complement strand
TTTAGCTCTAGCTCTTTGATAAGGCAACCCCTCAATAACCTCTTAGATTATGTGCAATGGAAACCTCAGTAATCACCATATCTCGCAAGTAAACAGTTGTGAACATGAGTCAAACCCACAACCTGGGTTTCCTAAAGCGACAACTAAGACCAAGTGAGCTAACCAGGACCATCTTGTTACGAATTGGCCCCTAACAATACCTACACAATGGAAAATAAAGGAACTTGCAAGGCATTATTAAAAACCTATGTTGAAGGAAATGTCATTGAAAGTTTAGATTTTGGTATTTTTATTGATTTTTATATAAATATCAGATTGTCACAGAAACATTATTAATTATTTTCATTGTAATTTTTTTTTATAATTTATTTTCAATGCACAAAATTATTATACACCTTGGTCAAGGATGGAATTTTGAATGTACTAAGGCCCTAATACACTTAGAAGAGGATTACCATATGCAAAGTGTGGCTATGGATAAATATATAGATAAATCAGAAACATATTTTTTTCCCTCATTCTAATAATGGATCATGAAGTGTGATCCAAAATGTTGATTTAAAAGTTCATACATATTTTTTGTCATATGATATTTAATTAATTAATGGAGAAAAATATCATATTTAATCAAATTTCTTAAGGTACAAAATAAGAAAACGAACAAATGCTATTTCTTCTAAGCACATTAGGATTGTGTTGGCACTATCAATAACCTATATTCAATGTTAGGGTATTTATATACATGTAGTTTTTAATTAGTAAGAATATTCACACCAAATAAGAAAGGATAATCTTCTGTTAGAATTGTGAATAAACAGAAGACATATGATCAAACAACAAACAAAACACCTTCCATGCAAGATTTTTGCAAAATAAAATTTTTCTATTACTCGATAAGAAAAACTTACAAAATGAAAAGCTTCCATAAATCTCCTGAAAGATAATACAAGGGTTGAATGCTTTATAGGAGAAACCCTAAATGATAGGGATTAGATCATGACAAGTGCCAACATCCAATGTGATGAGACAAAATGATCTAATAATAGCTCACTTCAGTTAGCATAAAAAAACACTCCTAAGTTTAGCTTAAGTGCATGAAATGCATTAGGCTAATAATCAACTAGAGATTAATTAATTATTAGCTAATGCACGATTACTCTAACACCCCCCTTAAGATGAACTTAGGGAGTAGCAATTCACTCCCTTTAGACCCTGTTTGTGGATAGGATTCTTAAGTTTAAAATGGAGAGTGAAGAAATAATCAATGCATATAGACGTCTTGATCTTATTGTTGGTTTGAGAAGGGAAATGATTGAAAAAATTATTATCCTCAAGAATAAAAGTTGTTGGAGGTAAACCTGTTGTTGATGACAGTGATTGTTTGGACATATATCAAGTAAGAGCACAATATCAAGTGATGATTATTTTCATAGACAGGTAGAAGAAGGTGTCGATGCACCATATGACAACAATACATATGAAAATGATAGTGTTTGCATTGACCTTCAATAGGATCAATCATGCATGGGTGATTGTAATGAAGAAATCAATGATGACCTACAACTTGAGAATGAGGAATATGGCTATTATTTGTTGTAGTAGTATGGATAGTGAAGAAGATGTGTATGCAAGAGATTCACCAAATGTATTAGACTAGGTAGCCAATTATGCAAAGCATGCACATGTTGGTAATGCAAGTGGTGAACAAGAAGATGTCTTCTCATTTAATCCCTTACCTTATTTTGTCCCTTTTTCTGATTTTGAAGTGATTGATGATTGTTTGCATCACGATAGATTAGAAAAAATTGTACATGAAAATAAAAATGCAAAAATGAGTATTTTTACAACTAATGATATTGATTTTAAAGAGTTTGCACTTGAAGAATGTGAGTTAGGTGATCGTATGGATGCATATGAGATCCTTTTTCTTTGGTGTACAACTTGTCTTTCTCATGCACATTGCACTTCAAGCAGATCATATGAAAAGTGTTGTTGAGTTGGGTGTGGAAGATGAAGTGTGCCATAGATTTGATTGTTGCAGCACATGTTTCACAACAAATTGTTGAGATAAGATTGAAACGAAAAGACAATTTGAAGAGTGTATTTCTTCACTTGAAATGTCTCATGAAATAAATGGTTGCGCTAATGGAGATTTCATCAACATAATTGATTCAAAGGTATGTTGATTGCCTATTGTCCTAGAAGACTGTGAAAGTGAATATGAAGTTTTCCTTTGTAATGAAGATGTAGCTTCCTATGGTGTGGATGACATTGTGTCTGAGTTTGAGAGTTTCACTTGAGCCCAACATGCATCTTGTGATAGCTTTGAGCAACAACATGTTATCCATATTGATGATCAACCTATTGCTCAAGTTTCTTTTATGCTTGAGCTTTAAATTTTTTAGTTTAATTTGCTAGAAGATGAGTTTCCTTCTACAGATCAACATAATGAAGAAACATGTTTTTATTTTCCATGTGAATTGGATGTTTTCTCTTTTTGTCTCAATTCACCTTTGAAGGTCAACGAGTATTAAAATACCATGGTTTTGTGTGGTGTTGATCTGAGTTTTCAATTGTTGCCCCCAGTTGTTATCAATATAAAGAATGTAATGCATGCCAGTGTGGCGACATATATTTTTTGGTTGCCATATAATGGCAGGGTCAATGGTGGAACATGTCTTCACTCTCTTTGTGGAAATCACAATTTTGTGCATGTAAGAAGGTTGTGTTTACTGTAGATTTGTGAACGACAATTTTGGGTTGAGGGAAATTAGTTCCTTCAACAGGCTTGTCTTTAACAAAGGTAAGTGGATGAAGCAACTTGTGCATGGCCAAGTGTCATGGGTATACATGCAAGGTTTGACCTACAAAATAATGTGGAAATTTTGTGCAACCATACCTTCAAATTCATGTGCCTTTATGTTATTGATTGTCAGTTGTTTTTCTCCTTGTAAATATTGTCTTGTCTTGTACATATTATTGTTGTCCTTTATGGGTCAATCCCGTCCTTTGTTCCTCATTTTGGCTTGTCTAGAGGTTTTGGATTCTTGTTGTACTTACAAGAGACACGTGTCTCTAACCAAAGCCATTATTGGGACTCAAAATTGCAATTGCCTTTTTCTTGAGTCCCTTCCCCTTTTTGTGCCTTAGCCATTTTTCACAAGCTTATAACCGATCTAAGAAATCAATCATGGTTAGTATTTTATCAAAAAATCTTTGCGTAGTTGGTTAGCGCATAGAAAATTAACCCCAATTTTCTTTTGTTTTGTAAAATTCACTAAGGAATGAAAGTTATGGTCTCGTGGGTTTTGTCCCTCCATCTGGTTTAGTCCATTCAACACGCAATGTCCTATCTTATTGGATTTCCCTACAAATGTGCAATCCTGCTTGATATTCCCACAAAGGTCTTAGATGATAAAAATGACTATCGGTTTTGCAGGAATCCATCTTCCATCTGAACTTCACCTCTTCACTACTTTCTATCTAGTTCACTTCAAATTTTCTTCTTTGGAGGAAAGTTCACGCCATCTGAATATTTGTAGGCATTTTCATGTGAACCAACTCATTCTATATCTAGACGAATTTTCCACATTTTCCACTTTCCCAACAGTGCATTCCGAAATTGACTAAAAAAAATCTTGTGGACAAATGAAGCCCATCTTCTCGCAATGCTTATGTCATCTTCCTCATTGCAAGCATTTCCAAGTGAACATCTCCTTTTAAGTGCACTAGTCCAATCGATTCATTTCATTTTCCTCACGTCCTTCATTTTACGAACTTTCATTTGCCATTTAAACTTCCCCTTTCTAGATTCTTTCATCCAATTCAAATGACTTCTCCCACAAGCCAGTTCCACATCATTTCCCTGCATCCGTACTTGATGGCATCATATTGGTGTCATCCCACTATACTTATGTCATCGTGACATCACCATATCCTTAGTTTCCAAATCCATATCATTCTTCTTATATCATCATGATGTCATTATATCCAAAATCCCCTAGTTTTTCGGCACTATCTATCTAGCCCTAGGAATGCACCGGGGGATGGATGCCATGCTATGCCTCCATCCATGCATGCTGTGCAAACATCAAATCAACCGAGGGCTTTTGAAACTTCAATATTTAAGCCTCTGCCTTTCTCGTTTCTCTTGCCAACGTGACCTGTGCAGACTTGTCTATAATTTCTTCTAGCCATATTGCAAGTGGGTGAAAAATATGTAATATGGGAGGATATGATTTATTTAAAAAGATATTGATTATATCTTATTTTATTTTTTATTAAATATATAATTTTTATTAAATTGAAATATATTCAATAAAAAATATTATTTGTTAATATGGAAGGAATAATATTTATTTAAAAAGATAAGAGTATTTTTTATTTTATTTTATTATTAAATATATTATATTTATTTTATTTCTTCACATAGAACTTTCAATACTTAATTATAATTTTAAAATTATAAAATGTTAAGAATGTATAACTAATTAAAATGTATTTAAGAATGTATTTTTGTTAATATATTTTAATTGTATTAATATTTAAAAAAAAATATTTAATTTAAAAATATTGAAATTTTATTAAAAATATTATTTTTATTATTATTTTTTTTAAATATTTAAATTAATATTTTTTATTTATTACTCATTGCAATAATACTAATAATATAAACACTTGAATAAATATAATAATTTAATATTGATATCTTTTTAGATGGATGTATTTAAGATAATTATATTATGTTTGTCCTTTTGATATTTTAAATATTTTAATTTTGATTTTGTAAAATAAAATGTATAAAAAAATATTCTACTTTATAAAGAGAATATAAATATATTCAATTTTATTAAATATTTGAAATAGATTAAAATTAAATAAATTCAAATAAATAAAAAGTAATATTTTTAATTAAATTTCAATATTTTTAAATTATTTTATTTAAATAATGTAAACACTTGAATAAATATAATAATTTAATATTGATATCCTTTTAGATGGATGTATTTAAGATAACTATATTATGTTTGCCTTTTGATATTTTAAATATTTTAATTTTGATTTTGTAAAATAAAATGTATAAAAAAATATTCTAATTTATAAAGAGAATATAAATATATTCAGTTTTATTAAATATTTGAAATAGATTAAAACTAAATAAATTAAAATAAATAATAAATAATATTTTAAATTAAATTTCAATATTTTTTAAATTACAATTTTGTCAAGGTTAAGGTTCAATTAGGGTTAAAGTTTAATTAGGTTGATGGTTCAATTATGGTTAAGGTTAGGTTTAGATTAGTGTGAGGGTTCTATGATTAGTTAAGGTCAGGGTTCTTATAGGTTTATAATTATTGCTATGTTTAATTAGGATTAGAATTACAATTTGCAAGGTTAGGGTTTAATTAGGGTTAGGGTTCTAGGATGAATTAAGGTTAGGGTTCTTATAGGTTTATAATTATTGCTATGTTTAATTAGGATTAGAATTACAATTTGCAAGGTTAGGGTTAGATTAGTATGAGGGTTCTAGGATGAATTAAGGTTAGGGTTTGTATAGTGTTACAATTACTATTACAATTCAATAAGGATTAGGGTTAGGTTTGACATTATGATTCATTTGGGGTTAGGGATGGGGTTAGCCTTTAATTATGCTTATATTTTCGTTAGGGTTAGGGTTCATTTAGTAATAGATTGAATATATTATTATAATATTTTAAATATAATAATTTATAGGGAGTGGACCATGGTTAGAATTATGGTTAGGGTAGGATTAGGGTTAGAATAAAGTTTTAATCTAATTAGGGTTACATTCAATTTTAATATATTATGGGTTGCCCCAAAATATAGATTAATGGTTATAATCACTTTAAGATTAACTCTAATATGAATATAATAATCACTTTAAGTTTAACCCTAATATGAATATAAAAATTAGAGTTCAATCTATGATTACAATTATGGATGCATTAAGAAGAGGATTGGAAGGATATAGATTGCACATGGAACCTTTTGAAAGGAAGGGAGGTGGAAAGAGAATAAAAAAAGCAAGGGTAGGAGAGTAGAGTTAAAAGGAGCAGTGAATAGGATTAAATCACAAAAGAAATTAGATGGATAAAATAGACTAATAATATATATAGAGAAATGAAAAAAGGAAGTGTAGGTTTAAACTTAATTGAAAAAAATGGTACACTACCCTTTATAATTTAATGATATATTTTAATTAAACTAATATGTTTTCATTACATGATATACTAATACATTATATTAGTGTGATTAAAACTTGATGTAAAAACACACATAGTTAAATCTGAAGTACTTTTACACTTGAGTTCAATGTTAAAAATAAAATATTATTAACTTTTAACACTTTGATTAATTAGATCAATTAAAGAAAATTTATAAATTTATTAAACATATTTTTGAATACATATGTTTTAGTATATTTAATGATCCATTTAAACACAAAATATATAATTAGGTAAAAATAGTTACCAACTTATTGTTCAAAAATAATTAATGTTAATTTTTTCTATTTTAAAACATGGTGATTACATATATTTTTGATTTTTTGGTGGGTTAACAAGTATTCTCTTTAAAAATGTAAATAAAATTCAGAAAAATGAAAATAGCTGTAAATAAAATTCAATTAATATGATAATTAGGTTATTTTATCATTCTTAGGTGATTTTATTTACTTAAGAGTTATTTTACTTTTTACTTTAGAGCTATTTAAGGATTATTTTCTTTTATTTATATTATAGGTGTCTCCAAAAGATATCTCTCCATGTACAATACATATATTTTTTAAATATAGGTATTCTAGTTTATTTAAATAATGTAAACACTTGAATAAATATAATAATTTAATATTGATATCTTTTTAGATGGATGTATTTAAGATAACTATATTATGTTTTCCTTTTGATATTTTAAATATTTTAATTTTGATTTTGTAAAATAAAATGTATAAAAAAATTCTAATTTATAAAGAGAATATAAATATATTCAATTTTATTAAATATTAAAAATAGATTAAAATTTAAAAATAAAAATAAATAAAAAATAATATTTTTAATAAAATTTCAATATTTTTAATTAAATATTTATTTTTTAAATATTAATACAATTAAAATATATTAACAAAAATACATTCTTAAATACATTTTAATTAGTTATACATTCTTAACATTTTATAATTTTAAAATTATAATTAAGTATTGAAAGTTCTATGTGAAGAAATAAAATAAATATAATATATTTAATAATAAAATAAAATAAAATATACTCTTATCTTTTTAAATAAATATTATTCCTTCCATATTAACAAATAATATTTTTTATTGAATATATTTCAATTTAATAAAAAATATATATTTAATAAAAAATAAAATAAAATATAATCAATATCTTTTTAAATAAATCATATCCTTCCATATTACATATTTTTCACCCACTTGCAATACGGCTGGAAGAAATTACGGACAAGTCTGCACGAGAGAGAAACGAGGAAGGCAGAGGCTTAAATATCGAAGTTTCCAAAGCCTTCGGTTGATTTGATGTTTGCACGGCACGCATAGATGGAGGCATAGCATGGCATCCATCCCCCGGTGCATTCCTGGGGCTGGATAGACCGTGCCGTTTCTCACCCTATTTTGTTGATGTCATGTTGAAATCACCCCTTGTTGACGTCACTTGTAGGACTTCTATTGAACCGTGCATGTTAATAAGTGCAGATCCAATGTGAACCAGATGTATCTCCCGAAGGTGCAAATGCACTTGAACCTGAAGTTCCTGCAAGATCTTGATAGGGCTAAAATTCCCAATTTTGATCCAATCATCCTAATTTTTGTGATTGCTTCTAAGATGGATTTTATATGAAAATCGAAGTGCAGTTGGTACCTTTCACCAACCAGGAATTAATGGCATGATGGTTTCTTGTTACTTGGGGTGTTTCTTTGCAAATTTCAAATTCACTCACTATCATTATTGATGAATGTGCCTTTTGTTTCATCTACTTGCATGAATGGCATCGCTCCCTAAACAACTTTTTATTGCAGAACACATCTTTTAATCTGTAGTGTCCATTTTTGGTGTGATTTGTCATCTACCATCCATTTTTTAATTGATATAGTGTGCAACGATTAGGGTTGGACGCCTTGATGTATATATTAGATTTTTGTCTTATTTTTAAGTTGAGGGATTGGTTCGTTGTGTGTCTTTCACACACCAAGGAAGTTGCAGGGAATCCGTTAACATTGTAGTCCATTTTATTGTGAAATTGCATATTCGTGGAATAGAAGAAGATTAATATTGTTATGAGATTTTGTTGCAAAATGTCTCCACGGCATTTTGTATGTATTAGGAAGGTTTTTTTAGTTGCAACAAGAGATTTTTTCTTGCCAAATTTGTTAGTATGAATTTAACATTGTGACAATAATTTGAAGACATTACAAGGCTTGTAATAATCCTTCTCATTTTTATGTATGAATATATGTGGTTGTGTCTAGATTACTAAGTATGTTCTACTACAAGGTTTTATATCCATTGGTGAATGTTAATACATAGTTGCATATTCTCCCTTTCCTATTTTCTCTCTTCTCGATGTTGTGACTTTGTTGCCCAATAGATAGGCACCGGTCTAAGATCAGTCTACAATCTCACACCATCAAACACAAGCCAATAGCATAGTAGGATTAGTTTCTATACATGCATAACCTAGTGATATAACCAGGGATCTATTTTCATTGAGCTTCAAACAAATATATTATGTGTGGGTTATGTGTGTACAACTATATCAACTATATAGGGGTTATATGTAGTTGTCCTTGGTCTAGTGACAACCTTTGGGACCAAGACTTCAAGTTGGGTTTGGTTGTCCTTGTCTTTTCATTAATCATTTTATGTGATTCTAATGCTTGTTAATGTATACCCCTAGGAATACCCTCTCGAGTCTAAGTTGAGCTTGAAGCATAAAAGATCTAACCCACTCTTGTAGAGTTGGTCATTATCCCTTCATATTTTGTTGATGAGTTGATTTCACTTGCATGATGACAACCTTGGCCTTGTGATTGCTATTTTTCTTTAGGAAGTGGAGGAATGATTTTGAGACCTAGTATGATTATCAATTGATTTGGGTTAAAACTTATGGATGATTAATGATGATTGGCTAGATTGTATAATCGAATTGTATGGATTATGATTGATAACATTTGGGTGGATTGATTTGGGATGTTTGGATTGGAGGGATAGAGAAAGGATTAATGGATTGTATGGGATTGGATTACATGAGGATTATACCAAATATGATGGTTAGGATAGTGGAATTGATGGGAACCAATAACAAGGGAGAAAGAAGTCTTGAGACAAAGATATAAAGATGGAGGATTGTTTATGTAGGAGATAGGGGGGTTGATTGGATGGATGGTGATAGCAAATAGGATTATAAAAGATGGAGGATGTGATGGAGCTCCAAGGACTATGTTGCAAAGGAATGAGATGCTCCACACTAGATGTAGTGGCATTGAGGATAACAGGTGGTAAAGAATGCATGAGATGGGAGGATGTGTGCAAGGGGGGTAAGATAGTAGAGAAATTAAGGCTTTTAATGTCTAAAGCATGCATGGATATTTTTCCTAGTCTTTATCAAGATGAAAGGAAAAAAGGGAGAATGATTGGATAGAATGGGAGGAAGGAGATGGAATGAAAGATATTGGAGGATGTGGATAAGATGTAGTAGCTAGGATAACATGGACAAAGCTTGCCTCTAAGTGTAGAGTGAAAGAGGATGGGGAATTACACATGATTCCTATTTGCCTCTAAGTGTAGAGTGTAAGAGGATGGGGAATTACACATGGTTCCTATTTTCCAAGTTTTCATCATGGTATTTTCCCAAGATGCCAAGAGAAGTGGTTTTCACTATTGGATGGATTATTTTTCTTTACCTTTTTTTGAATGTTTGGAATAATATGGATGGAAATGGATGAGGATAAGGATGTGGATAAGCAGATTTGGAAGATAGTGGATCGAGTAAAGGGAAATGGAGGAAAAACTCAAGCATCTATTTTTGCGAATAGTATCCCTTGAGGAGGTGCTACAAAGAGTCATGATGATTGGAGATATGTTTATAGAAATTGCTAGAATGATGGCAAGGCTGATGAAATGGATAGCAAGATGGAAAAGGATAAGGATTTATGCAAAGGATTGAAGTAAAGGGATGAAATGATGGAAATGCATGTTGGATAAGGAATGGAGTGTTGGAGGACAATGGATGTTATTTTTTTAAGGTCAACATTGGCACACACCTTGAGGGGTAATGGGGTTGCGGAGTAGAAATTTATTTTGTATTTTGAGAGTTAGATGGAGGAGTGGAGGTAGATTTTGGGACATTGAAGCCCAAAATAGATTGATTAAATGATGGACTTTGGATAATGGATTTTGGGATACAAGGGCCCAAAATAGATTGGGAAGATGAGAGATTCTTAGATGGAAGATTGGAGGACTTAGAAATGGACAAAGCTTTTGGAGGAGAAAATTTGGATACCAATTTGGATTGTGCTTTGGGATGCATTGTCTCTTTTGTTTGTTTGAGAACTTACATGGTTTTTGTTTGTGAGTTTTTTATTCATGGGTCTTTGTGGCCTTTTGAATTTAACTTGTTTTTGGATCGTGTTTTTCTTTGTTTTAGCATGTCTCTCTTAGGGATCGTGGTGATCTTTAGATTTGTGTGGACTTTTGCCTTATGTATTTGAGAATTAGCATTTGAATTTTCCAATAGCAATGATGTGGGTGTGTGTAGAGGAATGTTTTGTACATTTTACGGATGGGTTAATTGAGGGAACATGCTGAAAGGAATTCAATGATGTGTGTTTGTTGATATTGATTGGGTATTTGAGGTAATAGAGTGTTGGACTTAGGAGTTGTTGAGCTAAAGGTGGTGGGGTGATGGATTGAGAGATGTAAGAACCAAAGATGGATGGAAGGGATTTGGATTTGGATTTGGATTTGGGACATAAAGACTTGATGGATGTAGATGAGGAAGAAATGTACTTTGGGACATAAAGGCCCAAAATAGATTTGGAAGATGGGGGATAGGGATGTTTAGATTTAGATGAAAGGATTTAAGACTTGGGAGGAATACATGTGTCTTGAGCATGATTTTTGTAGTCAAGACCATGAGAATGTGGATCTTTGATATGAAGGGGTTCTAAGATGCCTTGCTCGTGAAGACCTAGCCCTTTGCCTTGATAGTGTATGTTTTGATAAATTTACTTGCTAATGTGATACTTGTTTTGGAAGAAATATGTGATTCTATTTTGATGGGGATAGGAGGTGGAAGATATTAGAGGTTCTTGGAAGAAACTGAATTGGATAAATATAGTGTTATGCCATAAAATTGCACCCTAGTCCAATTTCCCATAACATACCCCTACTTTAGCCTTATAAAATTAATAATGTTAAAACTTGTCATCATAAGCCCCTTGTCCTATCTATACTTTGTCGTTTTCCATCGATGAAGGGAATTTTGACTAGGACACTTCCGTGTCATGCAAATGTCTACCTCGTGTGAACATCCCTGATAGATTCTTGGGTTAGTGGACGTTGGGATGTTACATTTTGCGGCATTTGTGAATTGTAACACTTCCTATGATTGCAGATATGTTCGAAAACATCTCTTTTGCCTTAGAAACCTCATTTTTAAACTCACCTTCTCATTCCATTCAAACTCTCTCACATTCCAACCTTCATTCTCTCAATTCTATTCACTTCACTCTTTCCATTCTCTCTACACCACTTTCTTGCAAGTTTCAAGTTCTACATCATTCTTGCATGTCGGTATCATGCTCTTGAAGCTCTAGTCCTTCCTTTCGACTTCTTCAAGCTTGTATAAGGGAGGGTAATTCCTTGTTACTTATATTGCATTTGCATTATCAATATTATAGTTAGCAGATAGATTTTCTTTGCTTTCTATATGTTTGTCTACTTTTTCCTTTATCATCTTTTCTCTATTGTGGTCTATCTAGATGTTTGTGGAGGTGGAAACACCAAAGCAAGGGTTTGGCAAAGGAAAACTCTAAAACACAACCCGACATTTTCTCATCTCCATGTGTGTACATACCTTGTTCGTGTGGAGCTTGTGGGAGGCTGGACCTATGGTGAGTTGGATTTCTACTACCCTTTGCTTGTCATTTCATTCGTCGTTAGTTTATCTTTCATTTATAGTATTCTTCTTGTTGTGCTAGTTATATTTTTATGCATTTATACCATTATGTCATTTCTAGTTAAATTGTTGGATTAAAGTTCTTGGGTTGTTAACACACCCTATGTGTTTAAGGTTGTGAATTCTACTCTTTGTCCATACAAGATGCCAGTGTGCCACAAGGACGCCAACAAGTTGTGTTGTTGTCCTTGACCCGTGATGGCGTCTCTAGCCGAGAGCCAGTCAATTCGTTATCTAAGACCTCTATGTTTGTTCATCCAATTTTTGAAGTCCATTATCCTGAAAATCTAAAAACGTAGATTAGCTTTTCCTTTGTTTGTCATCCCATCTTTTAACCTTTGTCATTGAGGTGATTGAGGGCAATTAGCTCCCTTTAGACCTTGTTTGTCTTGGGACTTGGGAGTAGTGAATCCTCTCCTTCGCATATAGATGAACCAATTTGATAGGTGTGAGGTTCATGGGTATGTTCGATTGAGGTGATGGGATCTTGAGAAGGATTAAGATCATGAGGATGATTAGGAGGGGTGATTGGATTTTGAGATGGAAGGAGATCATGAGATGGAGTAGAATGGTTGCTTTGATCTTGAGATGAGAGGAGACCATGAGATGGAGTGGAAGGAATACTTTGATCTTGATTTGGATGAGAATTTATGGTAGCATGCTTTGGAGTAAGGAATAGGCATAATTGGATCTGAGAATAGAAGATAAAATTGTTTGATCAAGTTATGGGATAGTGTTTGGAAGAGGATACTATGAGATTGATTTTGGATGAGCATTGAAATTAGAAGAATGGGATGATAGATGAATGGTTAATTAGAAAGGTTAGAATTTGATTGTGGAAGAGGATGAAAATCAGGATAATGGAGTAGAAGTGGATAGGGGATAAGAAGAATGGGACAATGTATGAAAGGTTGATTAAGAAAGTTGGATTTTGATTTTGGAAGAGGATAATAGATTAGAAGTGGATTGAAGATTAGAAGAATGGGATTTAAGGATTAAGATGAAGGGTGAAAGTGGATTTGGATAGAAAGGAAATAGGTTGGACTAGGATGTGGATTAGTGGACAAGGAGACAACAAAATGTAAAAGCATTGATTTGTGAATGAGTTGATCCATGAAAACACTAACCTATGAATGCATTGATCTACAAATGTGTTGATTTTCTCATGTATGCATTGATTTACAAGTTGATGGCACTAAACTAGAAGGATGAAGGAAATTTGGATTTTGGGATTGAGAGGGTTGAATTGGAGGAATAAATGAGAGATTTAGAGGAAAATATTGGATGATTTGTTTAGAATGAAGGTTTATTTTCTTAATTAAGGGAGGGAATTGAAAGCACACCAAACAAAGAATTTGTATTGATGAGATTTTAGACTAATATGAGTGCACTAGTTTTACACAAGAAGACACAGTAAACACTTGTACAATTCTAAATTATTCAAGTGGGATTGGCATCTCTTGCAAGCTCACTAGAATATCATCTATCAAGGGAGTGGGTAGCTAGGGAACACAAGGTCATGTATCACCTATGCACCCATTACCTTGGAGGCTTAAGCCTTTCCCAAAGTAAGCTCTACCTCTATCACTCAGAAGTACATAGTAACTTCTCATAATACTTTTTATCCGATGCATCACAAGAGGGTGAATGGAATGTCTTAGGTTAGGATGAACAAGGTTGTTAGGGAGTCCTTTAAATACCTCAAGGGTACATGAGACTAAATCTATAGACAAAAGAGAAAAATGTCAAATAGTTGAGAAGAGAGGGCAACCCACTCTCCACTTTCACTTCCCCATGGTATAAAGCTATTGGGGGCTTAGCCAAGATTGACAAGACTCCACTTCACTTTCACTTCCCCAAGGTATAAAGCTTTTGGGGGCTTAGCCAAGATTGACAAGACTCCACTTCCAAGAAGGGTGTACTTTAATTCATCCCTTGCTCTTTATACTCCATTGAAACATGGGAGTTGGGGTCATCCTTAAGGTGATCAAATCCATAAGTAGGCTCCCTAAAGGAATGATCCAAGTTCTTTTGGTCACTCAGGATTGCATGAAACACTCAGTTATAATATCCTCCTCCTCTTCTATCTCCAACCAATTAATGTTCGACTGCAAGAATGGGCTAAAATGTTTTTGGAATACAATTAAGTCAATTCCTCTTCTTGCTCAAATAAGGCAATTGAAATGATGTCTATTTCGATCCCTAGTGGATTTGCCAAAAATTTGTTAATAAACAAATGTCACTAGTTTTTTGTGTATGACTTGCCCAGTGACAAATCTACTAATAGTTGGATAGGTTGCAATCAAATAAACAACCTTTTTCTATGTTTTAAAGGAGCAATTCCCTCTTAAGATAAAACTTGGAATGAGTAAATGGTATGCTTTTAACTTGAAGGAAGGTATTTTTTGAAAATGAATCTAATTAAGAGCAAGCACAAAGTCCCACAACTACCTATTTTGCAAAAATCTTAACTAAAAATCTCAAATCACCATTAAAGTTCTCTAACGTAAGAAAAAGCACATTCAAATGATGAGCCAAAAGATAAATAAAAGATACCAATGCCTCACACAAAATGGTGTCAGAAAATAAAATTGAACATTCAACATAAGACAACTCTAGAAAATATGGCCCAAAGTTTACCAATTTTTTTGTATTCATCTTCCAAAAAAAAAAAAAAAATGAGTTCAAAGTCTCTTTCATCAATTCTATACACAATCTATATGGAAATATAGGAAACCTCCAAATTTACAAAACTTCTCTCAAACAATGATCAATCGTCAACATAAATTGCCAAGAGATCCTTTAAACATCACCCGCCGGCCTATATGTAGGTTACAAAAATGAAATTGTTTTTCCTATGTAATCGTTCCTTGAAGAGTGTATTAAACAAATTTACATCATAAAAATGCGTTAATATGAAAATAGTTTGTTTTACAAACAATACGCTATCCAGGGAAAATGACAAATTTTAAATTAGTGCACCTCTTACACCCGTCTCTTTCTCGTTCAGCTCATGTACACTTGTTTCATCTTTTGTTGGATTTTTTGCCTTGAAATTCTAAATCTGGTGATTGTAAGAGAGATGGCCTTTCCATTAGGAATTATAGTGATATTCAAGCAGGCTTTCCACATGGCAATAGCATTATTCGCCTCATCTTTCTTACCAAAATCAAAATATAGGAAAACTGAATTTAGAAATAATTTTGTTGAAATTCCTAGCATCTTCATGAGTTTTACACGTGTAGTAGGTTAGATGTACAGGAAAAGTGTACCCTACTTTGTTCTAATCATGGCATTTCTTGCTCACATGAGCCATTTGCTTGCAGACTTCCAAGAGTATGATATAATCGTTGACATACCTAGGCAATTTGTACGAAGTGCTTTCAAACCCCCCAATTCTGACATATGTTAATTTGTCAAATTAGATGAAGAAGCTACCAAACTGCATAATGAGTTGTGTTGCTTCCTAAGAAATTCTCGTTTCGGGATTACTATTTATCCTCTTTGACATTGTGGTTACAAAATGCATCATTGACCCGTCTGTAATCCTTGTTTCCACACTCCTCTTGAAGTTGAGGATAATAATCATATGCCTAGTGCTGTTTGTGAAAGTTCCAGAAGTCCCCAATCCTGGCCATACTGTTTGAGTACTTGCTATGGCATAGAACAAATATGAGAACATATGAAACTGATACTTCTTAAAGAAATTTACGAGTTGATCATGTACGCTATCACTTATTAGTTTTACCCAATCTATATATCGTGATTCATTGCAAGTAACCCAAATAAACTGGCACTTCCATCTCTCAAAAATTCTACTCTGTGAAGCAATGTAATCATGTCTAGTATGTCATCTTTGAAATGAGACCTCTGTAATGTTTTATGGATATGAGATTTCCCTTTCTTCTCTTTTGTCAACCAATGCTTGGCTATGCTTGTGAGACACCAACCTTTCTTATCCAAGTACTAGCTCCATTGTATTTCTACAAACATATCTACAAATTCATCTTGTACAGGCAGTTTGAAGGTAGTGTCTATTGACTCAACATCCAATCTTGCTATCACCACACCATCTACTGTTCTCACCTCCCTAGAGTAAGCATGATAATTTTTAACACAATCAAGGACTAAGTCAAGGCATTGAACTACTGGTGGGTAACCTCCCGCATGAGCAAGCACGCTTGCAAAGTTTTCTCTGCCATAGAAGATCTAATGTCTGCGTTCATTCTCTTCAAAAAATCTTGTAAGTCAATATGCCCCAATTTTGTATCTTTTAACTCCCGCCAAATCATTTTGAATAATAGATGCCACATTGAATCCCAAGTATTTATATGTCATTTTGGCAAACCTCAATAACCACCAAATTGAGTGATCAACAATTTTCAATAGAAATTTATGTATCACTGGCACGAATGCATTTTCCTGGACTGTTTGATATATGGGATACACAGAATTTATGAAAACTTTGACAGATAATTGGAACAATTTCAACACAACAGCGTTCAAAATAAAAGAAATGTTTGTGAAAACTGACCTTTAGCTACAATAGCTGGTGAAAGTTGACTGTAACTGTCACAGTGAAAACACTACTTTCGATTAAAATCTCAAGCTCAAGACAAAGTGTGAGTGTAAACTTGAAACCCTCAATGAATTTATACTTGGAGATTAGGCCATGTGAATTAGCCTTATTAATGAATCAACTCAATTGATAAGGGGACTAACTTTCAAAGTGTCGGTAAGGTATAGAGTCAACAAACTCCCTTATCAGCAAACTTTTCTTTTTGTGAACCTCAAAATCTTCTGACCTCTTTGTTTCATTCTTCGGCAGAGATTAACTTTCATTAACCAACTATATGGCAAAACAATCAGTTTGTGAGCCAAACAAATTTCTCATTTCAACCTTAGAATAGTTTGAAAGAAATCTTCTTCTTCAGCAGCATTGTCCTTCAGCAAAATCATGAATTATTGAACTAAGAAAACTGCCGAAACATGAGTATCGTCTTCTTTTCAGAAAGAAATCAGATTCACAAACTAAGACTTACACTGACAACACTTTTGAGAACAGAATTTTCGGCAAAATAAAGTGTTTACAAACTATGAAGATTGCCAAAAAAGAGAAAGCAATAGAATATGACAACTTCACACGAAAGACAAATGATAAGAGGACATAGTGCTTTCATGAAGTCAACTTGCTGAAAAAAGCATAAAGGGACTTAGAACAAGTGACAAATTTGTACTGAATACTTGAGAAACAAAGACTTGGAACCAGACCAATATTTAGTCGCAAAAGGAGAATGACTCAAAATTCGGGTAAAACCTTGAAAAATCTTGAATCCACAGAAGATTGATAGCTCTGTTGGTAGCGCACCCAAATTGGTATTTAAGAGGTCCCCTTTTCAACTCCTAGCTAGCACATTGTGGCAAGGTATTGAATATCATTATCCAAAGAACATCACTATTTTGTTTTTGATGAACTTAATACATATAACATTTGAATTATAACATCATTCATAAACTCATCTTCTAAATGAAATAAGTTATTCTCTCAGATTGTTTCAAACTTGGCAATTAAGCAGCTTAAGGAGGTCTTTGTTTCAGCTTCTGATTCACAGAATTGCAAATACAGTTAAGAGTTTTTCTAGAGAATATCAGAGTGTACGGTTCCTGCTTTTCTATAGAATACGTGATTTGCACATAGGTTTCTTGTCTGGTACTTCACATTTGTCAATATGTAATAGCAGGACACTGGTATAACTAAACCTGGCCTTTAAACATTATGTATTAGTGTATGGCAGCCCTTGTTTATTCGGTGTAGAAAATTTAATTAAAACTTTAAAACTCTGATCCAAGTTCAACTGGATAGACTTGATCAGAGACTTAAGTCCACAAATTGTTACTATTTGTAGGAATTCAAATGACACACTAAACAATTTCAAGGTATACACAGTCAAGAATGTCTAAAAGAAAACAATTGTCCAATTCCTAACTACTTGCTTGGGTCCATTTGCCTAAATTAACCACAAACCAATTTGTATCGATCCATTTGTCAGAAAGTCCAAGAGAAAATGTATGAAGGTTCAAGGAAATCCACAGTTTTGCATAAGCGCATCCATATGAAAAAAATGCCAGTAATTTTCGGATGTTAATGCATCAATCATGAAGGCAGAACATTATATGAAATATTCACATGCAAGAGATATCCTTGCAACAGTTTGACTTGGAACCTTATCTCTACAACCCAGACAGTAGAGCCATGTTTAAATCTAGTTTTTAGTTAAAAACAGACATTGTATAAAAAATAAAGACTCTATTACAGTATCCTATCCATCTATACAGGTGCTAGAAAATTCTGTCATCTGTCAAAGCTAAAAGCCATCTAAGCAGAAAAAAAGATTAGTTGTGTAACAAAAGGTTAAATAACACATCAAATTCATCAGGAGATTGAGAGAAATGTGTAAAGTGATAAATGCATTGCTACGGTATGTTGATCATCTATGCAGATTCAAGAAAATTCCTATATCAGTCAAAACTCAAAAGCTAGTTAAATGGAAGAAGTATCAGCTGTGCAAAAGTAGGATTAAATACTTCAAAATTTTATTTTGTCAAGAGAAAGAAGCATATTGTGAAAAAAGCATATACAAATGTAGTAACCCTTTTTGTGAACGCAGCTATTAATATAATTCAAATGCTAAATACCATTATAATATGGAAGATAGGAATATCATGAAGAAAACCTGTGAATGGAAGCAAAAACAAGCATTTACAACCCTTTGAGAAGTTGAATATATGTTGATTTGGCATGCTAAAAAAAAGATTTATAATATGACAGAGCATGAACAATAAATAATTTTCTAAGTTGCTAATTACTTTGGGAAGAAAGTGTACATGTGTGCCCCAACGTAGAGCAAACATAAAGCAAAGGAAGGTGCTCAAAATAGGCAGGAATACATTTTTCATGCCATATGCTCAAACTCCTCGTGAAATTAAAGTTGTTTACAAAACACCTCCAGATTATAACATTAACAACAATTCAATCAACAACAGTGATAACCTCAAATTCTATCAGAGATAAATTATTATCTTCCTTTACTGCAAAATTGGCATCTTCAGTTGGTTCAATCTGTCCCCATCTATCAACTGACAGCCTCATAGACCCACGAAACATGTCAATTTTGGCATTCCGCAGTATTACTGTTGCTCCAGGCTTCATCAACTCCACTAAATGAAAAAGTAACAGGAAAGTACAACAGATAATTAGATTCTCTACATGGTAGAAACAAGGAGAGAGCCAAACCAATGTAATATGTAGAAATGTAAAAGGCACAAGTAAAAGAAAATATAGACTTTTCCCTGAATATGCAAATCAATAGCTTTTGCTCAGAATCCAAGCAAATAATTTCAAGACTGTCACTACTTTTGTATTGGACTTTGGTGGTATAGGCATTTTTTATATGTTCACTTTTTGTTTGTGGCTCTTCAATTATCAAAAAACCCCATGTTCCAGGGCCTGTCCCAACCGGTTGGCACCATGTCCTCTCATCTGTCCCCCATACCATTTTCCTATTCAAATATCATTTCTAGGATCTTGGGAGTAGGTCCAGGCATCCCTTTTCCTATTCAAATATCATTTCTAGGATCTTGGGAGTAGGTCATCCCTTTTCACATTTATTCTGAAGGTTACCCTGTAAAACTGAAAACTTATATTTGCTTCTCAAGGTATAGATCAAACAAACTCATATAAATTTTTAGATCTCACGGTAGACATGTCCATAAAGAGATTTAACATAAGAGGTCCAAAAAGTGTAAAATAAATTTGCACAAAAAAGTTATGTTTTACAAAATGAAAATTGCAAAATATAGAATATGTTTCAAACAAAGAAGATTGTCTATAAATAACTAATTTAATAGAGATTATTTAATTGTAATGCCCCAGGAGGGACCCTTTTGTAGATCTATCTAGTGCATCATTTTGGCCCTTGTTTTATCAAGATTCATATGATTTTATTAAAAATTAGTTATGAAATTTTGCTTCTGTGACTTGGACACACTGGCAATATATTATCTATTCATCAAACAGGTTTATAAGACTTGACTAATATTAGCTATTCTTGGTAAGATGGTTAACGTGACGAGGTGTTGTTAACATAATATGATTATTGATGATACATGAAGATTATGTTTATCTAAATTGGAATATGGATGTTTATAATTAGTTTGCCATGTTATATGGAAGATGTCATGATTATATCTGGCTTGTGTGCAAATCACAGGGCCTATATGCAAACCAAGCAAAGTTGAAGGGAGGTGCACAGTTCCATGGGAGGATAAGTCAACTCAAAAATGAATTGACCTGGGTGATTTAGGCAAACTGGGAAAACAGAAAGAAATTCCACTAACATGCTATTTGCTGATATAGCTATCTGTCAACTGAATAGTTGCTATATTCTGAAAGATTCGATCATTAGAATTTAAACAGTTGATGCTGTTAATCCAGCAGGGTGAGTCTTCACTGAATTTGCAACCAAGCAGATAAAGATATTTCCCCTTTAAAAAGTGAAAGCTTGCATTAAAAAATGCATTCAAAATGATTAATGGATAAAGGCATGTGGAAAAGCTTATATGAAAAGCTTAACGGATAAATTTTATATATACAAAAAGCTTTTCAAAAGAAATGACTTTTACGTGAGAAAATGAGGTGCTAAATTCAAGGAGATACTTTGGGCCATTAAATCAAGAAAAGACAACAGGAAAGAACAGGACAAAAAAAAAAGATAAATTAAAGAAAGGCCGGCAAATCCGATTTTTGTGTCAAATCATTGATGCAAAAGAAAAACTATAGGGAGAGAAAAAAGAATGAAGACTTCATCAAGAAACGTCATAATCCCATCTCGATATTATTGCATAATCAGCTTCCTGTACAATGGATGGAGAGGGAAGTATACAATAATTAAGACGAGACCTATGAAAAGGAGTGGGCCAGGAACAGGGAGGAGGGTTGCCTGGTTACTAGCACGATGCTTGGATGCTTTGGATACTTGAATGATGTTGAAATACTAAAAAAAGTTTTTGTGGTTAGCTGAATGGGGGAAGAAATGAGTGATTTAGCTGGGAAGTGATTTTGAAAGTGGGAATTGAAGGCTGGAACCAGAGCCAATTCCTTAATTTGAAGGCTACATTTAAGGTATTTATTGAAGCCTAAATGTTTGTTGAAAAACTGCTGAGAGCTTTTGTTCATTAGATTGCCATGTTAACAAGGTGATCGTTTATTTTCTCTTCCCCTTGCTTGCTTATCGCCAACATGTGTGAATGCTTTAGGTGAAGGGAATAAATTAATGATGAAGAGAAGTTATCAAAAAAGAATTGGTTGCACTATGAAGTTTATTTCAAATGTCAGAAGTGGCTAGAGGCCTTGACTGTGCACCAAGTCAGAGGGTTAAACTAAAATCCAATGTATGTGAATGCTTGGTAAGGAGATTATGTGAGAAGGTTATCACAAAGGAACTTGCTGCAATGTGAAAATTATAAAAGCCAGAAGCAGCTAGAGGCCTCCACTATGCGTTTGATGAAGGGAGCAAATTAAAGCCACAATTGTTTGTTGAAAAACTATTGAGAGTTTTGGTTCATTAGATTGTTATGTTAACAAGCTGATTGTTTATTTTTGTCTTCTCCTTGCTTGCTTATTGCCAACATGGATGTGAATGCTTTCAGTGAAGAGAATAATGAAGAGAAGACGTTATCATAAAGGAATTGGTTGCACTATAAAGTTTATTTCAATCATTGGAAGTGGCTGGATGCCTTGACTGTGATTTAAGTGAGAGGGTTAAACTAAAATCCAATGCATGCGAATGCATGGTAAGGAGATAATGATGTGAGAAGGTTATCACAAAGGAACTTGTTGCACTGTGAAATTTATAAAATCCAGAAGTGGCTAGAGGCCTCCACTGTGCACTGATGAAGGGAGCAAATTAAAGCCACTATTATGGGTGCTAACCACCTCTTTATCTCACTCCATGTAAAAAGTGAGGGGATACAAGCTTTTCATAAAGCCTTGGGGAAGGGGACAACCCTGCTAGTGGCCCTGTTGCAAATATGTAAAGATTTATTGGGTTGTGCATAGGAAGTACAAATATACTGCAGCTCCCATATACCTCTTGGCTGGTCTAGTGGGCTTTAGTGAAAAGTGTTTTGTCATAATTTAAAATAAAGTCTATTGGCAAATTTTGTGAGCAAGAAATGCTTCAGCAGATGACAAATAATTCCCTCATTACCTCTTATGGACCCGTGCACTTGTTGTGCAGATGACCAGGGGGTTAAACAGCAACACTTCCCTCTGTTCGCTATGGAGAAATAATTGGCTTTGCAGCTCCAACCCTCAGTTATGGGTGAACATGTTTCATTCACTCTATTATTTTCCAGAATTGAAAAACTAGTGAAGTTCTCATGTTGGTTAATGATTCATTGAAATTCTTTGTGTTAGTGCTGGTTTAATTATGTCTGCATTAACAAGTTTTGCAGCATGAACGGAATAGCTCAGAGCAAGCAGGATGAGGAGACTTCATTCTTGTGGTATCTTTTTAGGATTAGGTGTAAATGTAATACTTGGCAGTGAAAAATTACGTGTGACTTGAGGGTTGATATAACCATGTGGAGAAACTAAAGACCATAGAAGCATAAATCACAATTAAATATTAATTGGAAGTGTTCACAAATTATATGTTATAGCCATTTTTCCCCTAAAAATTATGATTTTATGCATAAATTGCTGTCAATGGTCTTTTACTGAATTTTTCCCACATAATCACAAAAAAAATTGCAATAAACTTGGCAAAATCGTGTATAGTCACAGGCTATGGAAATTTTTGACATTTTGTACTGATTTTGACTTCAGTCCATATCTTTTTGTTGCAATAGGGCTTAATACACATTTTTGTCATTTGTTTGAGGGCATTTTACCTTGTTTGGAAGCGACATCAGCATTCTACCTTCAGACTGCATCTGCTCCTTCGCCTTTTACCTTCAGATTGCAACTTCGATGATTGCGTCAATGCATTTTACCTTCATAGTTCACAGTCTCTTCTCCATTTTTTGCATAGTCCTCAACAAATTTTGCAGACTGTTGTCCATTTTTTCTTGTGCAGTAACCACAGTCGAGCACTAAATACAATGGGTTAGACATAGGTTATCTCTTTGTATCTTAAGGCAATAACAGTCAAAAAAAATTATGGCATTTGCCTTAGCTGTTTGTTAAAAAGACAATGGTCTTTATTTTTTGCTGCTATCAGTTGACACTGAATTCAATGATTTCAGCTCCTTTGCACATGATTTTTGCTGCCAGCACCCAGAATCTAATCACAGCTGAAGCTTGATAGCAAGGTTCCCAAGTATTAGACTGCCAGCCTTAAGGATTGGCAGCAAGGCTCAAGCACGATAGCAAGTTTCTAAACTATCATAGCTCCTACTACGTTTTTGACTATAATAGATCCTAAAGTGATTGATTGAAGTTTGACACTTCCAAAAGCTCCCCGCACCACTTATCTATTTTGATCAAATAGTGCAGATGTGAAGAGAAATGTAATGTCCCTATTTGGGAAATTCCTGATTTTACACCTGCAAACAATATTAATCACTAAAAACTGATATTAGTAAAATAAGTAAAAGAAAATTATGATAATATCCAAATCCCATACATCAAGGCATCATAATATTAAGATCAATAAATCATAGCATCATTAATATTTGGATCAACGCATTATAGCATATTCCTTGCAGCCAATCACGTTGTGAATTCATTGGAAATGCTTGCTAACAGCAATCTCAAGGCTGGTCGTCCTTGTATTGCAAGAGCATGGAGGGTGGGCCGCCCTTCCATCTCTCAGTCCACCTTGGAGGCTGGCCGTCCTACTTGATCAAGCCCAAGAGCATGGAACGTTGGTTGTCCATTCCGCCTCCTGGCCCACAAGCATGGAAGGCTGACTGTCCATTCCATCTCTAGGTAACATACCTGATAAGAGCATGAAGGCTGGTTATCCTTTCATCTCTAGTGAACTCAGAAAGCTGGCCGTCCTTCCTATTTGCAAAACATTTCCTCAAATTCAAGACATGATTTCTCAAGGAATATGCTAGATTATGTCTAAATAAATACCTCTCGATGAAATGATAAATTTATTCTTAAATGGCTGCCACCAATTATATTTCTGAATATTGTTAACTGCTATTATCAATTTCTATTCCAAATTGATGTCCTAGATTTCTTTTTCTATTTATTTTTGATTCATCCTTTCTCCACAAGGAAATGATCTCCCTTTTATATCTTATTATTGAGGGAATCACAACCTTTCATATTTGAAGGAGTCACAACCTTTCATATTAGGAGTCACAATCTTTCACATTAGGAGTCACATAATATTTATTCTTAATTGATTGATTGAATGATGTTATGGATGTCTTTCTCAAATGAAATGTTCTCCCTTTTATATCTCACATTTGAGGGAATCACTCCTCTTCACCTCTATTGCCTTTTCAATAGTTGCAACTCTTCATCGCTGCATTTGGAGAATAATAATTTAATTTGAAATAAGTTAATATTTGTTAGTGCTGCTGTCTATTACTTGTAATCAGTCATAATAATTCTTTACTATTCCCTTTCCTTCTAGATATACCTTCCTTATATACCTTATCATGCTCAAGGGACACAACCCTTCATATGCTGATTGACCATTCTTAACAACTTAATCTTTATTTAATGTCAGTTTGGTGTAATGTTAATTATCTTTAATGATTTCTTTTGAAACATAGGCTGCAGACATTTAGGAATAAAATGGGACATTGCAAAAAATAATCTCTAGAGGTAATTAGGCAAAGCATTGGAAAAGAAAGTTTGCAAGACCAAGTTCCTTAAAGTGTAAAGAAAGGACGTGGACTGTCCATGTCACGTTCAATCACTGACTTCATGAGATGAAAGGCTTGCCAAGCTTAAAAGCCCAAAGAAAAGCTTGAGTAACTTCACCCGGACAAGAAAATCTAAATGGTAAGTGCATGCAAATTCAAGCAGAATGCAACTGCATCTGAAACTCTGCAAGCCATTAAACAAATCTAATCCAATGGCTGGCAGATCCTATGAAAGATAAAAGGTAAAACCCTTAAACAACTGCAAGGTATGATACATTTATATTAAAGGGCGTGGCTCACAACACAGTATTATCCTAAGTGCCCTCAATATATAAAGCTGTAGAAGGTAAACCCCTTAAATAATTTTCAATTATAAATACTTCCAAAGGTCCAAATATAAAAGAGAATATTCACTGAACCACTCATATGGTAACTGATCATTACTTTATGAAAGACTGTGGCTGCCAGCCTTTACGATTTACACCTATTTTTTAGCTTTTAAAGGATTTTGTCAGCCATAACGATTTATACCTATTGTTTATCTTTTAAAGGATTTTGATCTAACAACCAGCAGGCTGTGATAAACAAAACAAAGCAACATCTGCAATTGAAAGATAAATTCCACCTGGTTTCCAATCGCTACTTCACAAAGTGGGAAGGCTTGATAGACTTGAAAGCTCCCCACACCATCAATTTTTTGATAAGACTCAATCTAATGATTGACACAATCAAACAAGGAAGCAAAGACACAACTCCCACAATTTAAAGGGGAAAACATGTGGAAATTGATTGCCACTCCCATAAAGTTGAAAAGGCTTGTCAACCTTGGAAGCTACTTGTGTTGTTAATTACAGATTGATTCAACGACTGATAATTTCAATTTTTCATTGAGTGGAAAACACTTTAATGATTTGAGGTGTTTGACCACTAGAATTAAAATTCACAGTTAATCATACAGAAGATTTGACCTTACAATTAGCAGGCTATGATACACAAAAGAAGCAAAATCTGCAACGAATAGTTTGTGCCTCATGGCAATCCATCATAGAATGGGAAAGAAAGAAGAAAAAGATTATCTCAAAACCTGAGATCTTCATTCATTCATATCATTTGGTTGACCACCATTGAACCTTTATTGGAGTCCATGCCACAAGACGATGAAAATTGGCTCTTGGCTGTTGCAGAGATTTTGGCATATTACACCCTAAGACATATCTTTAATGTTTGGTGATGCACAAATATCTATCAGGCTGGCTTGGAACCCAAGAATGGTGAATGCAAAGCCTAGAATGTAATGATAAAGTTTGTTCCTTCAAACCAAAAACGATAAATGCTCTTTTTATTTGTTCTTAAGTGCAACTATACCATGTTCCATGTCACTTGTAAAGGACAAATTTAGTTGGTGTTTTAAGCAAAACTGTTTGTGTGTTGTTTTAGCAGTAGCACAGGAAGGATGTTACATTAATTTAGAGAAATACAAAAAAATAAAAAAATGAAGTTGAAGAAGATTAGAGAGAGGGAGACAACATTGGTTAATCCAAATTGCAAGTGTCATATAAAACAAAATAAACCCAAACAAAGTATCTGTTTTTGCCAAATAAAAGTCTTTTGGTAGTATGCTCCTCCTCTACACTCAGAACAAACACAAATATACCCTCTTTTCTGCAGTTGTACATTTGGTTTTTTTTCCAAACATGGCAGGAAAGGAAAATCCCAGGGATTAAATATTAACGTATTATCCTTAAATCTGTTTGCAGATTACCAATACAGAGAACGCGACAATCTAGAAAATGAAATAAAAACACCCGGAGGTTTCAATTTGAGAAAATGAGATCTAGATTCTAGATACAGCAAAAAAATATTATATTTCCATTGACTAGCATATTCCCTGTATCAGATATTAATGTGGGGAGTTTAATAGGCACTCTAGGGAAAATAGAAACATTGAGGGGCGCGTAGATCTTAGGCTCGATTCCAAATTGGTGCACACCCTCTCAACTCACAGGGGAGATTTCCAATTTTAGCATAATTCCTTTTCGACAAATTTTGAAGACAAGAAACAAAGATATATTGGGTATGAACAATGATATGTGAATTAGGGTTGTGCAATGATGAAAGCAGAGATTGGCATACCTTGATCACCTCTGGCAGTGAATACAATGATGGCGGTGTCATCTCCGACAAGGCATTCAGAGAGACGCATTTGACGGCCCTGCGGCCCCTCTGACCTTCCCTTCTGCAAAACCGTCTTTGCATCTACCACTTTTACTAGCAGTGTATGCCCACTTGTGCCCGGCCTCAACTGCTCCACTTTCTTCAATTCCTCTGCCATTTCTCAGATCAGGCCCCCGATCAATCTCAAAGTTAAAGGCGCTTCCAGCTTCAAGCTTCGTGCTAAAAAGCAGAAACAACTATGTAATTTTTAGGCTATGGTTTTAGGGAGGGCCAAATTTGTAAATAGGTGTCGTTGACGAAAATTAGGAGTTCATTTTTTTTTCAACGAATACTTCTTATTAAATTTTTATATTAAAGAAGAGATAAATAGTACAATATTTTAAAAAAATAAAAATTGTACAGTTTAAATAAGTCAAAATTTTTTTTAATGTAATTTATGTTAATTATTATATTTTTATGATATTGCTATTAGGATTCGACCCTGTAGTTTTGGAGTCAAACTCATTGACCCATGTTTCCTGAGTAGTGGTTCACAGAAACCCATCTCTTATGATAATGAGTGGTTCGCCTAACACTCATTGCATCTAGGTGATGCTCACGAGAGGTGGCTTGGTGTTAAGATCCGGTCACCCGGCCCGATGCTGCTCAGCTCCCAGCAGTGCAGTCCTCGGGAGAAAACTCCACAGTTAGCTTGGCGGAAGCGATGCTGAGATGGAAATGGCTCTAATCCTGGCCGATGCTCATGTGGGGTTATGGAGTAATGTGACTTCAACGATTGAAATCTGCTATCACCTGAGCTATTCTGTTTGGAAAAATACCTCCTATTATATTTTTTGTTTTGTTTTACTTTCATTTTTGTTGAGTGCCAAAGTGATTTGTTTTATTTGTTTTGGTTCTTTAGATTAGCATGCAAAAATTAATTGATCATTATTGTGAATATTGTTATAATATGATTTAAGATTACTTAAAAACCATACAAATATTGAATTGGAGCGATGATTTAACATTGAAAATTAATATGTGGTCTTGTAAATATTGTGATTGAATTCATATTCAATGGAAATATGTGGAAATAAGAACGAATGTAATGGAAGAGTATTTGATTTGGGAAGTGAAATATAAAGCGTAGAGTTAGGTCTTGATTAGTAGAACTTGTTGGAACAATTGTGTAATAAAGTGAGCAAATATGATTGGTAAGGGAATATTGATTATATTATATGCATTTCCATTAGAAAATTAATTAATTAGCGGGAGGAAAGTATATATTTAAATTAAATTAAATCAACTTATTGTTTCGAAATATAGTAACTAGGATTGACTAATTTAGAGAAATAAGTGCTCATTACTTTGCAAGAATATGTTAATTAAAATGAATTTTCTTTTGAATATAAATTAAATAATTTATAATACTAATTACTATGATTGGTAAATGAAGATTGCTTTTAGTAAAATAATTTAGACTATTGCGAGAAATTAGATGCATTTTGAAATTAGAAAATTAATTAAGTAGTTGTAGAAAACTAATTACTTATATTAAATAAAATTAACTAATTGTTTCAAAATATAGTAAGTGGTACTAAATAAGTGTTTGTTAGTTTGCATAAATGTTTTAAATAATAATACTAATTTTCTTTTGAATATAAACTATTGAAATGATTACTAATTATTTAGGAAAAAAGGTTACAAGTTGATAATTTTTGTAAATAAGTACAAATTCTAGTTTGCATGAATAAATGATATTAACTAGTTTTTATAATTACAAATTGAAATACTTTGTGAAAGAATTTGCCAATGAGATAAATTATTTAGTAGTAATCACAAAGTATCTTGTGATTTGACTAACATTAATAAGTTAAATTAATTGAGAATGCTGAAAACTAAATTTCCTTTGCAAGTAGTATATTTTTTTTAACTTTAAATTTGCTAAATGTTAACCAATGACAAATAGGCCATAAAAAATAAACGTTATGCAAATATTAATTGACTTTAAGCACAAACAAAACCGAACAGTCGGCTATGATTTCATGAACTAACTATGTAGTCACTGTGTGTGTACCCACCAGCCCTCCAACACATCTCACACACATGGTCCAAAAGACCTTGCACAAACGGTTGAGTTTCCCCTCTAACACTTGTACTTATCAAGTATGGAAAACAAACAGACGAACCAAGAATTTGCACCAAAAACAGTACATTGAGGGTAGTGGTTTGGAGCATTTCCAATACCTCGTAATGTGAAAATGATGAACAACTATAAATGGGAATGGTTTTCTATGCCTTAGTGCAGTGGATAGCTTCCAGGAGTCGGTTGTGTGCATGGATAGTGAAAATGGAAAAGGTCTTAGATGTATACGTGTTTGAATATAGATCGAGGAGAATTTTGTACTTTGATGAATGCATAAGATTGTGGCCTCACAAAACGATGAATGCATAAGATTGTGGCCTCCAAGTTTTGTGACAAACCTTGAGACATAACGAAATGTTTTATTGTTTAAAAGGCAAAGGAAATTTGTTGAAGAAGAACTAAGTTTTGGAGGATGTGATAGAGGTGAGTTGTTATTAGTTTGTAAAGTATTAGAGATTCTATCTAGAAGAACTTGGAGTATTTGGTAAAACCTAATTTAGAAGCATATAGAAATAGACAAGATGTGAAAAACTAATTGGGTTGGGCAAGGTCCTGTTAAGTGTGAATGTATTGACTATATTTTCTTAATATTATCCTTGTAACAAGAACCATTTTTTGGGATTGGAGTGGAGACAAAAATCTGTAGAGCTACAAAGACATCTGGTTCTTGAGGTAGGGAGTGGAGGGTCAAAGTATGAAACGTTTTTGCACAATTGTTTGCAAGGAAGATTGATTCTTGAAATGTGTGGTAAAATTGTGCAAATTATTCGAATTTGTCTAATTTTTGTCTATTGCAAAAAAGTCGTAGTCTAGTTAAAAAACCCACAAGCTTTTCAACAAACTATAATGAAACAAGAATAAGCACAAATAAAACCCAATACTTGCCTAATATTTCATGTATTGGCTATGCATTCATTGAATGTGTAGCTAGGGAGATATCAAGTTTCATAAACACACAGCCAAGCCATTCACCAGCAGTGCACTTTTTCATAATAATGAACATGCAAAAGCACAACCAAGAGCTAAAAAAACCCAACACTTGTCTAAGATTTCTTGAACTAAGTATGCGTGTACCGACATGCAATAAAGCAGTTCAAACAAAACTTGATCAAGTATCAACTCAATCTTTCATGTGTCAAATATATCATCCATCTCTCTCTATTGCATACAGTAGGTTTACCATTCCTCTTTGTATAAGCAAATAAGAAAAAGAGAAACACATTATAAAATTTATCAAATAAATTCCATTGGCCAACTAAGTATGAAAAATTGAAATGCAATATATGCAATAGCAACTTGCCCTTTAAAAACATGCATGTTTTGTATTGCTAATATATTGGATACTAAAAAGTTGCAACATCAGAATTAAATCCATTTAAACCAAAACATAAGAAGTAAACTATTGTCTAGCATATAAAGGGAAAAGATGTCAATTGCAAAACAAAAAAAATAGAAAATTTAAAGTCACAGAACATGAGATATAGTTAAATAGACGAAAGAGCCAACAACAAAAGCATGACAAAAAATAATTGTGCCAAATTGTGTCAGCTTTGCCAGCAAAATGATACATACTCAATCAAAACAGAACAATACAATTGATTTTTGAAAACATCTAGCCATTGAATCCAAATTTAAATACAAGCTTTGTTATTAGGCTAGTGCCTGTGAAAGAAATCAAGCCATAGTTAATGCATTGTAAGTCTCTATAGTGGAGTAGATCTAAAATAATATTGCTCTATATAGCAACAACATACTACTATTCTTATGCATCAATCAATACAATTTGTTCCAAGTCTATATTCTCACATGTTCACATGTAACACTATTGCCATTCTCATCATCTGTGCATTCATTTGACATTCACAATGTCTATAGCACAACAAAGCATACACAAGCATTACCATTTGTAGTTATTCACAATTCACATACTACAAGGTATTGGGATTGCTCCACATCACTAGCAAAACAGATAAATAATTCTTTTCAAACATCAAAAATATGTTCATAAATGCCAAGTATATAATGTTCCAATTTTTTTCTAATTTACTGAAACAAAAATCAATAGTAGACCTACTGTAAGACAATCAAATTTCATTGGCCAAGCAAGTATTACAAATGAAAATGCTAAAATTAATAATTGAATGCAAATTGTATAAGCTTTTTTGCCATCATGCACTTCATCTACATGGCATTTTGCTCAAAGGCAAGTGACTACTGCGATCAAAGCAGTTTAGTATTGCAGTTGTATAATGTACATTGGAAATGGCAGGCTTGACAATGAATCTACAACCAATGCATTAGATGTTAGCAAGTCTACTAATTATTTTTGTTTAAGTAAATTAGCAGGATAAAACTCTATGTATCTTGGCAAATATTTAATAGCTAACAAACTCTACTGAGCCATAACAATTAATTTAGAAATCGTTGAAAAGGAGAACCCATAGACAAAATTATGTAAGCTTCTCAACAAACAATAAGCACAAACTAGCACGCCTCATATTTCATGAATTAACTATGCATTGTCTGCTTCTACTTGTGCCAGCTTTCTATGACATATCAACGAGAGAGAAGTGCTCATACTAGGAGAAGGGTTGTTAGTCAAGTGACCTTGTAGAATGTATACAGTTGTTACGAGTTATTGTTGCAAGAGCTAATAGCATATTTATTAATAGGTAAAAAAGCTTGGGTAAACTATTGAAAAGAAAATTCAGCAAATGTAATTGTGAACATGCCTATTATGTTATTGCTAAAGAGAACTTAATCAAGTTATCAACTAAATTCATGTCTTTTTCTACTGCATGGAATAGGCCTACTACTCTTCTTTATGTAAGCAAATAAGCAAAACAGAAACATATTATAAAATTTTTCAAATAAATTTGAGTGGCCAATCAAGTATGTTAAATTGAAATGCAATTTTTGCAATAGCAGCTTTCCCTTTAAGAACATCTATGTTTTATATTGCTAATATATTGCATAGTAAAAATGTGTAACAATAGAGTTTAATCTATTTAAATGGTAACATAATAAGGTAATGTATTGTCTAGCATACAATGTACTGCATAGTGAAAACATGTAACAATAGAGTTTAATCTATTTAAATGATAACATAAGAAAATAAAGTATTGTCTAGCATCTAATGGAGAGACATGTCAGCTACAAAATAAAAGTAGCTAGAATTTTTGAGTCACAAAACTTGAAATATAGTAATATAGGTAGAAGAGCCAAAAAGAAAAGCATAACAAAAAGGAGGAATGCAGGTTCAAGTAGTGGTAGGCAGTCTATCACTTGCTTCTACTTCTTTGTCACCTGTAATATCATTATTATGGTTAGTATGAAAGCTACTTTTTTTATATATAATTCTAAACAATTTTAGGAGTTTGAAAAGAAAGAAGACTATTTGAATCAATATTGCTTTATACCTTGTGGAATATATCGTTTACTCAATTAGGCATATGGCCTCTATGATAACATTGTTTTAATTTGGGTGAAATGCCCTTTGGTGACAAAGTCTCGTAGTGCAAATATAATTGTTGACTTGTCCTTGATGTAGTTTTCATATTTAATATCTTGAAGGACGGGCAAGAGTTGTCGCATGACATTGCTTCAGATTGAGCAATGAACTATTTGCTTGTCATTTGTGTGTGATGATTGCCTTAGGATGAAGTACATATACATAGCTCACCTCCTTGTCACAATGACTGCAATGATTAGTTTCCTATTGGAGCACACCGTAAGTATTGAATTTATATTTGCAACTTGGGTAGAAAGCTTCTTATGGATTTGACAATGTGTTTGTTGCTTTTAATGTACCTAAAACCTGAAATATTTGAACATAGCTAGTTAGAAGCAGTAGTTTGATAATTTTTAAATGAAAGTGCATAAAGATTTTTAAAGAGTCACCTTAAATGTTGATTGTAGCAAAGCAACTAACTTTTCCAATGTTCTCTTGTTATTCAATTTGCAAATAAATGTTGATCAACCCATGTGGAACATGTTTTTTTGATCAGTGCTTTTTAGGATATTTTTGAAAAGAAAGGTTGGGGTTTTGTTCTTATGTAGTAGTTCCTCTATTTGCAAGTATTACTTTTCATGGGTTGAACATAGCTACAGTAGCATGGTAATGACAAATTTAGTCTTTGTTACAAAGAAATTTTATTAAAGCAGACAATGTTATAAAAAATGTTAGAATCTATTAGTGGCATATGCTGGTGAGACATTTTCACTTGTGCTCTATTTGATTCTGTTATGCCATCTTTGATATCAATTGCATATTGGCTTCCAACTTTTTTAGCGCCAACAACCAAAGCATCTGTTGTTCCAATTGGATACTGATTTGCGGCTGCTAGTAGTTGGCTAATAGTAGTATCTAGAATGAAGTAGTAGTCTATTGAAAAGTGAGGCAGGGTTTCAACTATGCTTGTGTCTATCAATATTAGTATGCAATCACAGTCCCCTCTATCGTAATATGTTCTAGCGAAAATTTGGAATCCTGATATTGAAACTCCCATCCCTGGAACTATTTTTTGCTCATGTTCTTGCACAAGGTATCCACTGATATTCAGTGTAATCATCATTTCTGCTTTAAGTTTTGTGAGATCTACACGCAGTACTTCACGTGTTCTATTGACTTTGTCTAATGTTGCTTTATAGACCACAAGGATGTCACCTTGGAATGTGTCACTGGCTTTTTTTTCATTCAACTCTTCAATTGATATAGTGATTTTTGTTTTGCAAAAACAAGAGAAATGTAAATGTTATATTTGGACAATGCAAAAATGCATGTCATAGGCAAATAGGATAGGTTGTTTACTATTTTCTTGTGTCTTCCTCCATTTCTTGTTCTTGCTGTTGTGGTGTTTTTGGTTGATCCATGATTTGCCTACAAGCTCATGATTTAGTATTGCAGAATTAATAGGAAAATTTATTAACAATATATGCTTATATATGCTATCATTTTGAACTGATTCAACCAGCAAAGTGGAATTTTAGGAAAATAGGAAAGTGATTAGTCCAATATGCCTTTGATTTGTAAATATTGCATACAATTGTGATTGAATTTGACCAAATATGGTCAATCAGTGGCTTATGTAGACTATGCAATTTGTTTAACAAAAAATGAATTTTGTTAGTTTGCATGAAATTTTGAAGTGTTTTTCTTCTTTTGTTTTTCGCACACATGTCGACATTAAAGTCACCCACAATGTATAGAATGTTTTTTGTATCTATGTATTCAATTATAGATTGAAGAATTGTTATTATTTCTTGAATGGAAGTATTAGGCCTTGCATAAATATTATATATATTAAGTTCATCAATGCATTGTAATATTGTGATTGTGATGGCTTCAATATTTGTAGAGTTTTGTTCTTTTTCTTTTGATATGAACAAATGTTTTTTGGTAAATGTTGTTATGCCATGTATTATGTTCATACCAAAGGTATTAAAATATTGTGATAATATACTAGGTTGTAAGGTATGCATATGTACTTCTTGTAAACACAAAATGTTTGATTGCATTATGTTGTATTCATTGACAATGTCATGTGCATGTGGATTTAATGAACGAGTGTTTAATGTGCATAGAAGCAGTTGCAGTGCATTGTGTGTACATGCAACTTGAACACTGAGCCACCACTGTGCAACTGATTGTAGGCAATGCATTTCTTCATGTATCTTAGCCTTAACTTTGAAGTTTTTGGTAGTTAAAGGTTTTAGCAAAAATAATGAGTCTATTGTCTTTGTCTGTGATAGTGTTGTGTAAGTTAAGCCATGTTGTCTTATTCCTGTTGGGTCAAAAGACAAAGATTGCATTGTTAGTCCTTGTGATCAATGAATGGTTCTTGCACATGCTAGTTGTATTGGAAATTGTTTTCTAATTGTAATTTTCTTGTTCGGTGAAATCTTTTGAATGGCTCTAGCAATGCACAATATAGGCACCCATTCCTTGTCAATGAGATTAGTGTAATATTGTGCTAGTTTTGTGTGTTGTTGTTGTCCAATTATTGGATCAGAAATTTTAAGCCAAATAATATCAATGTCATTATCTGTTGTATATGCTTTAAATATTCCATCGGACCAGTCTACTTCATCTTTTCTATAGAACAAGTATGGAAGTGTTGGGTCTAAAGGTGCAGGATGAAAGAAAAGTTGGTTAAGATAGTCTATGTCATCATTTGTTTGTAAGCCTATTCGTATTCTGTTAAGGATTGCAATAAAAAATTTATCCTTTTGTCTCATAGTTGTGACCAATGAGTATCATTTTACATTGTCTCTCCAAAAATTGTAAGGCATCAATTCAATTACAGTGGGTCTATTCTCAAATATAATGGAACCAAGTACAAGTTGCACTTGGTAAAGATCACCATAGAAAATTGTATCAAGGTTTGCAAAGTACATTGTAGGCATTTGCATTATGTCTTGTATTTGTCTATCAATGTAGCATAGAAATGTTGAGCCTAGTAGTGAGATTTCATTTGTAAGGAGCACACACAATTGATCATACTGCTTGGACATATTGTCCAATGCCTCAAACACTAAGGGAAGAAAATCCAGCATGTATGAAATGGTATGTGAAATGTTGAATGTAATGTGACTCCAACTAAGTTGTAAGTTGCTTTACCTGTATATGCACAGTTAATAATCCTTTTGGTTTGTCTAGATTGTTGTCGATTGACTTGCTATAAATGAAAATTAGAGATTGGTATATAGCTTTTGTTGTGAAAGTCTTTCCAGTTCTAGCTCCTCCAGTCAAGAACAAATGTAAAGGCCTATCAATGTTATTCATCTTTTTCATTATAACATCTTTAACAATTGCTTGTTGTTTTATATTTAACATTTGTCTTAGTTTGTAGTATTCATTGTTGTCAATTATATGTGGATGTTTAACAATTTCAAATGCATTGTGTGACATTGTATTTGGTTTTATGTGCTCTATGTTTGGAAGGTTTGCTTGAATGTCATATTGTTCTGTTTAGCTAGTTTTTCTTGTTGTAAATCACTTACCGTTGTCGCCATCGTCAACGGACTCAACATCTTTAAGTTCTTTTTCTATGTCATTCCATGCAGCACTTGTGTTCCGTGTGAACTTTGTACAGTTTTTTATAATGGTTTTTTCATGGTGCATGTATGCATGTTCCCATGTGTCAAAGTTGTGTTTTAATGTACTCTCATTTATTGTAAACGGTACATAGAGCATCAATTGCTCTCTACAATGATTATGTAGGTCTAAGTGTTTGTGATATGTAAAGTTTTTTAGAATGTCATCATCATGTGGCTTGCTAAAGAATAATGTTGGGAAATTCATTTCCTCGACATATTTGTCTTTAAAGATTCCAACGGGATAGTTTTGTTCTATAGGTACAACTTCAATGATTTTGTCTTGCATGATATGTATACTTCTAGATTCTGTGAATCCATGGACCAAGGTTTCAGATGGATTCTCATGTTCCACGTCACTATCTAACTCAATTTCAATTATGACAAGCCCATTACTTTCTTCAAGTTCATCATTGGTATGCAAAAAAAGTTCCCAATCTTTTTTTATCTAGACATTTTGCATTTTGTATAGTGTTGTTTTTGACAATTGGGCCAAAGCTTCCATGACGAGGTTGGGTTGTACCATGCCCTTTTGAAATGCATTTTTGTATTCCAATTGTCTTTTGAGTGAAACAACAATTTTTTATGTGTTATTGGTTGATTGTGGTAATGCCCTTTGTATAATGCTAATGTCAATAGGGACATTAATGATAGATCTTGTTAGACCTATTTGAGATCTTTTGCACCCAAGTTCCCAGATTTGTGCAAATGCAATTCTAAGTGATACAAGTCATTCCTCTAGTTAGGAAAAAAGTTGGACATGTGATAATGGTTTATTAGTTTGGATTTTATGTGGCACAACATACTTCAGTATAATGAGTTGTTTTAGTGTGGAGTAGCATATATAGCATATGCAATTTTTCAATGCTTTGGATCTTGATTGTACTAGTTCATAATATATTTCCTTTTGCTTGTCTTTGAATTTTCTAGTATCTTTGCTAAAACATAGCATTTGGCAGATTGTGCATGTGTATTTTGGTGTATCTTGAATTGTTGTTTCGCAAAGCTCTATTGCTAACATTTTTTACCCTTATTTGATCTGATAGACATAGGTTGGTTTTCTTTATTATTATTTCTAATAAAGTGTTTAAGGTGGTGTAGTCCTACAATAGAGTTATGATTGAGACACTTGTGTTTGATTGTATGAATAGAATTGCTCTTGTCATTCTATAGATTTTGCTTTTTGTTAGCATTTGTAGTTTGGTATTGTATATTGTTTTTAATGAGTTTTTTAAGTTGATTTAACCTAATTGGTTGTTGGGCATTTGGATTTTGTAACTAAATTCTTAGAAGCAGTTCAAAATGCCCACTTTGAGGGATTGTATCATGGAACATAATGGAATATTTTGGTAAACTAGGTACATTGTTAAAGTGCTCCCTAATGTTGTTGACCAAACAAATATCTGTATATTTATTCATTTGGATAGCCACTAAATATAGAATACATCTCCCCACAAGCCGCTTTCATCATTTGTGGCTTTTGGTTTCGCAAAAAGGTGCATCCTGCATAAATATGTGTCCCAGTCATGCACTTTGTGCAGTCTATAGAGACTTTCTGGGTCTAGTGCAAGGTCATATGATCTAATTGCATCTTTATATTGTTTTGCTAGAGAAGTCAAAAAGAAATCTACTATTCCTCTCCATAACTCAACCAATGTATATTGATTGTTTAATAGTGTTTCTAACGAATTAAACAAGTAGTCTCTGACGTTGTACTTAAATGTACCTACTCTACATAGTTCGTTTTCTTTTAGTACATTTTCTATATTGCAGACTTGTGAGCACTTTGCATATTCATACCTATCAACGTCTATTGTTTCCATACTTTGATATCTTGTTTCTATTCATAATACATATAGTATTAGGTTGTTGAAAATGCTAATAGGCTTTAATATTCATATATGTTGAACCTTGCGTACTATGCACATAAATGGAGGGCAAGAAAGTTGATCTTTTGTATAAACGTTTATTTTTTCATTGTAAACAAAAAAGCAACAATGATCTAAGAATCTAACCTTGTATTTTCTTGTTTAACAATCAATTGTATTTGCAACAATGATGATTTTTGTCTCACGCTCAAATTGTAACCAACATATCCTATTAGAGGGTAAAATGAGACAAATGAGCATAGTCGATGACATGTTATATGTAATTCATAACATAAAGCAATCAATGCTCAATGAATTATGTAATTAATAAGAACTTTATTTTAAGAGTCAACAATGTATTTAATAATAGATAACAAAGTCTTTATAAGTTTTAACAATTGATTTGCAAAATCTTGTTTACAAGATTTGTAAAATCAAAGAAAACTTAATCAAGTATGAACTGAATCTTTCATGTGTGAATTCTATCATTTATTTATTTTCCTATTGCATAAAGTAGGTGTGCTACTCTTCTTTGTGTAAGCAAATGACCAAAATATTAATCTATTTACATCATTGAAAAGTACCAACAAAAACAATAAGTTGGGCCTAGTGGTATGCATCAATCTCAATACCTTGTAATCTGCTAATGGTGATTAGGTGTATACATGAATGCTTCTTCATGTTTTGCTTGACTAAGTCCATAAATAGTGAGAATGGAAAGAGTGTTACATGTGAATGTGTGAGACTATAGAGTGGACACAATTTTTTCCTTTGATTAATATTAAAATGCACAACAATATAATTTGCAAATTCTATAAAGAACGTTGAGGCAGACAAAAATATTCTATTGTTTTCAAGACATAGAACATTTGCAAAAGAAAGATTGCTTTAGGATGAACGTGAACAATTTATTAATCTAGTAACTAGTTAGAAAATGGACAAATTGAATGTCATATTGCAATTGTTTTATTTGCAACTAATTTTCTATTGGTTGGAGTATGCCTTTTATTTATTTATGTTAAAGTAAATTGGTAGAATAGGAAGGTAGTATTATTGATGTATTCAATACATGTTTAATGCATTATGTGTTGTCCATAAACATCAAACATAGAAGTAGATGATAAAATTTGCAAAAGAATAGACCGACACAATATTTTTTCCTAAACATTGAGGCATTAAATATAGTTTTTACAAGCTTTGCTAATAGGTTGATAGCCACTAGAGCACTGAATACATAGTCAATGCATTGAATTCTTGCACAATTTAAATCATGTTGGTCAACTCATTTAGTTTTAATGCTTATTGATTTAGCTACAAAAAACTATGCTATTTGGGAAAATCACTCAAAGAAAACTGTATAGCCTTTGCACGATTGGAGGGCCTAAGAGACTTATCAAACATAGAATAGGGGAATGTAGAGCTAAAACATACATGTTTTTAAACACACAATAAACACATGAAAATTAACACAAATAAAACTGATCGATGTGTGTTTAACAAACTATTATTTTTTAATCACCAATCATACTGTCTAATGCATTAAACATCTATTGACTTCTTTAGTATCTACTACTCGACCGAAAAAGGTGAGACAATTTGCATTCAGTGATTAAATATTTGCAAAATATATAATATTCTTCTATTTTCCTAATTTACTTTAACAGAAATGAATAATAGTTCTGCTCCAACCAATAGAAAAAAAAGTTATTTAGTATCTGTAAATTGCAATTGAGACTACTGCAATAGCAACTTACTCTTAAGATTTGCTAGTGACTAGTTTGTCTATGTGTTTATGATACTTGATAACTAGTAATATTGCTTATTGTTACAAAAGCTAATAAGGCAAGTGCACACAGTAAATGAAATATGCGTTGAGCAAGGTCTTGTTGACTATGGAGGTGTTCAATGCATTAATTATGTATTTATTGCTTGGGTGGCCAGTAGCCTCTCAACAAAGCATGGGAAATTTTTATTTGATGTCTGAATCTTTGCAAAAATTTATGATGTTGGTCCATTTTTTTGCAAATTTTATCATTGTTTATGTGGTTCATGTTTCACTATTGCAATTGTTAGTTTTGTCAATAGGCAAGCTTACATTTGCATTTGTTGAATTTTCTTTTCAAATAGTTTCTTATTGTGTTGGTTGGAATAGGTCTATTATTCATTTTCATTTAGATAAATTAGCAAACTAAGCATACACTATATACTCTGGAAAATATTCAATTGTGAACCAATGAATACATGTTTAATCCATTCAATGCAATTTATGCGAGCTATGTTTGAGAGGTGGTGAGTACGCAAGCATTAAATGCAAAGTTAATTCATGAAATCTTAGGTGACTGTTGCCTTTAATTTGTGCTAATTCTTGTTTGTTGAAAATCTTTATCTTGGGAACAGTAGACTACTAGTAAGCAATTTCTATGTATGTTTATGATACTTCAAGCAATTCACCAACAATGCACTTTTGCATAAGAACGAACACACAAAAGCATAATGAAGAGCTTAAAAACCTATGAGATTTTGAACAAATAATAGAAAAACGAGAATAAGTAGAAAAAAAACCCAACACTCATACAAGATTTCATGAATTAACTATGCATTCTTTGCATACGCATTGACTAGTCTTCCAATACATTTGGCACCCACAATCCAAAAAGACCTTGTTCATACCATATAGTTCTCCCTCTAACACTTCTAACTATCAAGTATCCAAAACAAATAGATGAGCCACTTAGCAGTTGCACATTGTTTGTACAACTCCTACCTCATTCAAGCATTGTACATAATGACAAACGTCAAAGACAACGACCCACAACCCAAAACACACAAGCTTTTCAACAAAAAATAAAGAAACAATAAGCAAAAACCAACACTTGTCTCATATTCCATGAATTAACTATGCATTGTCTTCTTTTGTTTGTACTAGCTATTCGACAAATATCGTGAAGTTTGCATTTAGTGCATTAAACATGCATTCTATGTTTTAGTATTCACTAGCCCAGTGCCAAAACTCGCACAATATGCATCCCTCGATTAAATATTTTCCACAATATATAATGCCCCCCTATCTTCCTAATTTGTTTAAAGGAAAATGAAAAATCAACCTACTCAAACTAATAGAAAAAGAGAAAAATCATGACTTTCAAATATGTTGATTGTTGTTACAAAGGCGAGGGAAAGAAATGGGTACAGTACATGGCATATGCTATGTAACCCATGAACATGCAACAATTGAAGCCAAGGAGTAGGTGAGTATTGTAATAAATAACAATTATCAAAGGAAGACGTGAATTCTATAAGCAAAGTCCTATCTACTATAGAGGCATTCAATGCATTCACTATGTATTCATTACCTTAGTAGCCATGAGCTTAATAGGAAGACTCGGGAAATTTGCATTTAATGTTTGCATGTTTTCAAAAAAATTATTGCATTGCTCTTTTTTTCTTTTGTGCATATTTTAACATGTGCTTTGTTTTATGTTTATGGATGACATAGTATCTTGCACAATTTGCATTCAAAAAACTATTGTTTCTAATGTGCGAACCATATTATCTAATGCACTAAACATGCATTGCTTGTTTCAACATCTACTATCTTGTTCCTGGAGGTTGCGCAAATTGCATTTACATATTAACTGTTTGCAAAATATACAATTTTCTTCTATTTTTGCAATTTTCTTTAACAAAAATGAATATTAGGCCTAGTGTAAGCAATAGAGAAGCAAAATAATTGTCTATTATTGCTCAATTGCAAATGAGACCATTGTAATTATAACCTGCTCGTTGGCTCTAGCAAAGTACAATATAGCAACCCATTGATGTCGTTTGTTATATACTGTACCTATTTGTACAATTAGGCCTTATAACAGGAAATGAAATTTCTAGTTGCACCAAAATAGAAGTACTGGAATCAGGATAAGT
>VDFB02324617.1:0-52405 GCA_007258455.2 Sequoia sempervirens | reverse complement strand
CAACATTTAAGACTCATGAGCTCATTATGAGTTTCGTGTGATGTCATTTGGTCTTACTAATACAACATCTACATTTCAAAGTTTGATGAACTCCATCTTTAATAAAATTTTGATGAAGTTTGTATTAGTGTTCTTTGACGATATGTTGATTTATAGAAAGACATAGGAGGAAATTTTTTAGTATGTAGATTAAACATTACAAGTTATCAAAAATCACCATCCCTATGCTAAGAATTTCAAGTGTGCTTTTGATCTCAAAGAGGTGGAGTATTTGGGACACATAGTGTCATATGAAGGAGTAAATGTTGATTCTTTTTGGGTGAATATTTTATAATTCATTTAGCAATTACAAAATGGTAGTTTCAGCCACAACTATGATAAAAAACTAATCTCTCCTCTCATAAAGGCGAGGCTTCCTTCTTATTGCTCACTAAATCAACTAGTAATTAAACTATGCTTATGTAAACTAAAACTATCCATAGGGGTGTTTCCATCATCATGTTCTCTTCTTTCATAATAGATGTTCCCTTTTTTCAAGATTACACTAGTATTATCTTAATGCTTACCACATGTAACAAACTACAAAACACTAGTTGGATCAATAATGACCAATATCCGATTTAGTTAGATGTAAGAATAACTAGAATGATACTAGCTAGTAATGATAACAAGAAAATCCACAAAAGCACAAAGTCTTTTGTAACTTTCCATGACGATTCAAATAGTAACAAGTGTATCAAGTTGCAGCTCAAAAATTATAATGAAAACACCAAAAGATCTACAAGAACATAGCCAATAATCACAACTCAAAGAATTTGAACAATTAACCAAGTTCATACAAAAATACATTATTCTCCAAACACAATTTTGAAATTCAAAGTATATCAATATCAAATCTAAATTCCCTTCAACAATGAAATATCACTGTGATAGGTTGAATATACGCGTTAGAAAATGAGCAACAAACTAAAGAGTGCAAATAAACACCAAAACAACCTACACCTCAAGATTAACCTAAGTTGGAATCAACACAAGATAAAAGCAACAAATGGAACATTATACCTTGTCTTGAATCGATCCTTTGGTTGGCCCTTCGATCTTTGATGTGTATGCTCCTTGGATGGAAAGATATGCAAACTAGATGATGATGTGAGGATGGATGGAAATGGATAAAAACATGAAAATGACTAAGTATAGATTGAGAAATAAAATTACAAGAGTTTGGCTAGCAAAATGATCTCCTCCCTAAAATGAGAGAAAAGAGGGGGTATTTATAGAGATTTTGAGAATTCCTAGAAGAAATGGACGGCCAAGATTGAGCCACCAATGATCAAGATGTAGGGCCAAGGTGAGTTGAAAACTCACAAGCCCTCACATCTTGACATGTGGCATGTGATGTAGCTCTAAAAGGTGAAGTGGACATGAGGTGGAAGGATAGTACATGACATGGAGGGGGGTACAAAGTACCTTGGGATTGGACAAGATCTCCTCATAAAGGAGGTGCTTGTCCCTATGTGGATGAGAGGACATGCGAGGAATTAAAAATTCCTCAAATATCCTCATGGGGAGAGGGGAAAGAGTAAAGAATAAAGAGAGGACATGTGGGAAGAAGTGAAGGAATTAAAAATTCCTTTTGAGTGCATTGGGGGATTAAAAGTGAATTAAAAATTCACATGGGGAAGTGGAGTGCCTTGCCCAAAAGGAGAAAGCCTTTAATAAGGTTGACCAAAGGAGGACACATAATTTACACATAGAAAGGACATGGGGGAAGAAAATGAATTTAATATTCCTTGAAGAAAGATGAGAGTGAGATTAACTTCATCAAGGACTTTGGGGAATACAAAGGAATTAAAAATTCCTGAGGGGGATGGGAAGGGATTTGCGACTAAGGGGTGATTGGTGGGAGGGTTAAGGGAAGGTTAGGTGTTGGCTAAAGATTAGAGACCCGGCAGGGATTTGGATGTTCACAATAGGGTTAGGCATGGTGGGAATTAGAAGTTCGAGGATAAGATAAAAATGATGGAGGATGTGACATAGCGAGGAATTAAAATAAATGTGACCATTTATTTAATTCATTTAAATAATGGAGTTAAAGAGATAATGTATTGACGATTAAATACCTTAAGTTTGGCAGAATTAAAACTTCAATGGTGTATAGCGGTATTAGAAAAATGCGGGCAAAGGGGATGAATTTGGATAAATTGGAAAGGTGGCCAAAATTTAAGGTAATAAATTACAAACATCACAATGACCCATTTCAAGATAGTAATGATAAAAGATAAGGCTATAATCTGCACCTAACAATATACTCCAACAAGAAGTTGGGAGAAGAAAAATCCACTCTTTAATGAATAGATGATATACATTAACACCAAAATTTCAAAGTATCTACTGCCTCTAAAAATGGGAAGCATTTTGCTACAAAAGATCAAATGTCCATTACAAAATAAATTCCCTCATATATATAGTAGAGAGTTGAGAGATAATCTAGTAAAGTAATAACTAATTTGAATTACTCATCAGGAGAATCCAATTTGATTTAGGACTTCTCTATTTTTACATGTAATTATATTTTGAAAAAGGGCATGTAAAATGTCAAAAACTAATTACATAATGCGTGAAAAATATTGAAAAGTAAACTAAGGAAAAAATAAGGCACATTCAACTTTATCCTCTGTCTTTCTCCAATAAATCCTTATACTTCTTCATGACTACTTGAACTTATTCATTGTTAGGAACTGAATTATGCTTGGAGATAGCAAGGACTCTTATGATTTAATCCTTCACAGTGTTTCAAGCTTTCTCGTGCCTTTCTAAAAACACCTTGAGGTTATCCCGGGTTAATTGAATATCCAACAACCTATCCATCGAAGCCACTAAGAAGGCTTGAGTTTCAAATTCCTTTTGAATCATAGACATGAATTCCTGAATAACTTCATTAGAGGAAATGAGTTTTTGATTATCATCAAGTAACTTTCAAGGAATCTTCTTAATTTTGTTGACAATATGCAAATCATTGTCTTCACTGAATTCTCGAGAATCCTCCAAGTCTTTGATCAATTCTTTGATGATATTGATCTAATGTATCACTATTTTCTTTACCTCAACAAACATCTCTCTATTGGGAATTATCCCATTTTCCACCAAAGCATCAAGCTTGAGTTTCTTCATCTTGATCCAAGCTTCTAAATTGCTCTTGATTTCTTACTACTCACGGAAAAATGTATCAATAGTTTTATCAAACTCTAATCTTATGCTTTCCATATTCCCCATTCTTTCTACAAAATAGCATAGAATTTTCATTCCTTGTGCTATCATTTTTTCTAGAAACTTGTTGACTGATTTACCTCTTGAATGCACCTTTCCAACCTTCTGAATAATTGGTTCTTCAATACTCACAGCTACAAGATCTATTGAGTCCAAAGATTGGGTAATATTTTGGAGCACTGAAATTAGCTACTCAACTTTTCTCTTGTATTGATCTTTAACCATATTCACTTCATCAAATTTCTCAATGAGATATTTCAAAGTAGATTGTACATCTGCCTTGGCACTTTTGTGAGTTACCTATCCTAACTCAACCCTTGTAATGGAATATTTAGAAATATCCACTTCCTCAATAGAATTATCTTGAGGAGGTTGTGCTACCTCTACATACCTATAACCTACTTTATCCACCAACAACTTGGAAAGAGCCTTTGCCTTCTTGGTTTTTGTCTTTACAAGTGCCAATTGTCCAAAGTCAAAGTCATCTAGAGAGATGGATTGCTTCTTACTTTTTCTTCCTTTTTGGTGTCTGGGATGAAATCCAAGGGGGAGTTGAAGAAGAAATTCCTTTCAGACCAACAGTCATAGCTTGCATTGATGTAGCTACACTTACAAAAGTTGTTACAATTGGTGAAGTGTTAGTCAAAATTGCACCAGGAATTTCCACACTTGTAAGTTGAGAAAACTCAGTCATATATTATTCTAAATTAGATTGAGAGGTTATATCAAAATAAGGTGATGAAAAACTAGGAAAAGAAGTGGGAGATCCCAAAACATTTTCCAAACCATGTTTAGGACTATAAAAAATTGACCTCGAGGATGGGGATGAATGAATTGATTGAATAGACATGGTGGAGGGTGTGATTAGCATTATTTACCTCTCTTAAAAGATGCAAAACATAATGGAAAAGAAGGAAAGAACACTTAAACACCTCAAGATTGGTCTACGTTAAACTCAAAGAAAATAAAGATAAGAAAAACAGATTTATACCTTGTATGAGTTGCTCCTTGGTTGGCCCTTTCATAGTTGATGTTTTGTATACTCCTTGATGGAAAAATATGATGAAAATGGATGCAAAATACTCTAAATGAGATCAAGAATGCAATAAGCTAGTTGGGTATTTTGATAGATGAGTGTAAGTGCAAATGATGAAAGCTTGAAAGCATGAAACAATGGAGGTTTGTGAATGAAAAATGCAAGTGTGAGAGCTATAGCTTGAATGCTTGAATGTGATGAATTCCTAATAAGAGAACTGAAAGAAAATCTTCCATTTTAAGAGATATCTTTCTAGAGAATTCAACAATTGAGATTTTGAAAACATGGGCAAAATAAAGGGTTGTGGTGAGTTGAGGACTCACAAGCCCTCACATCTTGCCATGTGGAGGATGAAGTGTCACAAGGACAAATGAGTTGGAAAAGGGACATGTGAGGTGGAGGTACTTGCAAGTACCTTGGGATTGGGAGAAGATTTCCTTAAAAAAGAATTTCTTGTTCCCATATGGGAGGAAAGTGACATATGAGGAATTTTAGTATTCCTCAAAAATATCCATGGGGAATAGAGAAGTGGTTGGGGGAAATAAATGTGAATTTTAAATTCACATGATTGGGAGTACCTTGGGGATAAAACAAGGTTCTCAACAAGGTAAGTACTTGTCCTCATGTAAGTGATGTGACAAGTGAGGAGTTCTAGAACTCCTAACAACTTGCATGGGGAAGAGGAGAGTCTTGGAGGGATAAATGTGAATTTTTAATTCACATGGGGAAGAGGGTCTAGGCTAAATGTGGAAATTGTGAAGGTTGACCAAAAAGGTATGCTAAATGTAGCAAGGGGATTAGATTAAGGTTGTGCAAATATGTGATTAAGAATATTAATGGAAGATTAGAAGCAAGTTGGAAGATGTGGAGGATGTGACATTAATTCTGATTAAAGGTATGCACATCCTAATCATGGATTAATTAAACTAATCCATATTAGAAGAAGGTTATGGAGGATGTGACAAGGAGAGAGAAAAAGAGGAATTTAAAATTGATTTAAATTCTAAAAGGCTAAATGACCAAATTAAATAAATTGATGTATTTATTTAATTTAGAGAAAGGATGAAAGGTAAAGTACTTAATTATAAAATTAAATACTTTATGAACCTTAGGGGAAGGGGAAATATTAATTAAATAAGTTATTTAATTAATATCAATAAAGTAGATGAATAAAGAGGACGGATTTGACCATATGGGAGTGGTCAAATTTGGATGTCTATAGGGGAAATCCCTTTTCATGATGTAGCTTCATTTGGAAACATATATTTTTTCATGTCCCCCAAAAATAAAGAATTGTAACACATTAAAATAACAAAAGACATATAAAAAATTTAATGTTATTATAGTGTTGATATGCAAACAACTAAATAAAATAATGTAAATAGCAAAATACAAATAATGATACCATTATAATTATAATTATCCTAGATAATGTTATAATTATAATACAATTATCTTGGTAACAAAATAGAGCAGTTGATATTATTAACTGTGATCACTATAAATATTCACAAAAACTAATAATTAAATAAATGAAAAGTAATCACAAGACATTAATAAATAATAAACCTAAGGAATTGGTTCCTAATAAGATGCATGTTTATTATCATTAGAACGATAGTGATAGTTATAAGCAAACATCCATGATTAAGAAAAGGTGTGATCATGATATGCAAAGAACGTGTCTCTCTAGAGAGGTGCGATTAGCACCAAAAGACATACAGATCAAGGCATATAAAGAGACCAAAGAAACGAGGCAGGGAGGAGGACAGTTAGGATAGGATTATATATTTTCAAAACCACAATTCCTTCTCTCAAAATAAAGGATTAAGAATTAGGAAAAGAATAATAAGGGGATTGAAGGAATATGAATAAGGAGAAAGGGAATAACAATCAATAGCATAGTATGTTAATTTTGAACCATGTTTTAATTTGATGTAGTGATGATCATAGTCTATATTTATTTATATAGGAATTATTATAATTAGTATACTGAAGGTTCCTAATTATAGTTAATAGAATATAAATGATTATTCAAATTGTAGTAGAGATAACAAGGTGATGCTTTAGGATGTTATGTAAGATTTGAAGTACAATGTTATTTACGATATTATTACCAATTGTTATTACTAATGTTCTAATATATATTATTCCTGGATAATAACTTATGTTATTCTATTGATAATATTAATTGATGTTAGGGGTGATAATTATAAATGTTATATATATTCTTACTAATATCAATTATTCACCTATGTTATTTAGAAGGAATGATCCATGTGTGATATTAGTGGTTCTTATACTTATTTAGAAATTACATCATAGTGTTTATACCTTCACCGTGATGGGAAGAGGGAATTTCCAAGAAGATATATCAAGAGGTCCTCCTCTAGATACGCTGCCAAATGAGGGAACAAGATGAGTCCCCATGGGCCAGAGGGGTAATTTCGTTGTCTCAATGGGTATTACCTTTGGGTCTAACGAGTCGAGACATTGGGATACCTTCTTGCAACTTCTAACCTCTCATCACAGTGTAATGAGCCTAACAAATACTTCAAATTAAATTTTAGTAAGGCCCATACACACCATGGGTAAGGGAAGGGAGGGTTGCTAAGAGAGTACAGTGAGAGGGAATCTTCTCGATATGCCACTTGGAGGGGGACAAGATGAGCCCACATGGGCCAAGGGGGTACTTATCGTTGCCTCAACAAGTCTTGCCCTTAGGTCTAGAAGAGTTGGCTACGAGGACACCCGTTGCAACTCCACTTACCCCACCATGTTGGTGTAATAAGTTGGATATATACTTTAAATGGGAGTTAGTAAAACCAATACATATCCACACCATGGATAAGGGAAGGGAGGAATTGCCAAGGGAGTACAACGAGAGGGCATCTTCTGGATATGCCACTTGGAAGGGGACAAGATGAGCCCACATGGCCCAATGGGGTACTTGTCATTGCCTCAACGGGTGCTGCCCTTGGTTCTAGAAGAGTTTGTTACTAGGACACCCGTTGCAATTCCACTTACCCTACCATGTTGTCATGAGTTTACTAATACTTGAAATATGATTAATTGCTAATTACTAATATTATGGTTGCTGATTATAATATATTACTTAGAATGATTATGGTGATGATTTCTAACCTATGTGCAAGGCTTAAACTTCAAAAGTAAGGTACTCTCTAAACTCATTGTTATTTAAGCAAGAAAATTAGGGTAGATTTAGGCATTCCCAATTAGGGACATTACATGTTTGGGCATAAGGCTTTACAAATAAACTCTCATGTCTTATTTATTGTTTATTATTGATTATTTGCTACTTTAAATTAATTTCTCACAACATGGTTTTTAGCAATTTATTTAAATTGGGGGCATACATTGGCATTATCATTTTGACATTTTTTACTATATCTCATGTTTCATAGTGTGGTCTTCTTACTTCACACAATGTGTCTTCTTCTTCATGGTGTCATTGGGTTTGATGTCCTCCAAGATTGCAACCTTTTTGAGCATATGACATTCCTCTTAGTGGTAATGCTACAGAATGCATTCCCTAATTTGTGAATCTTTTATCCTCAACTTGTCCTTTCTTGGAGACATTGGGCACAATGTTCTCTAAGAGGAGACCTTTCATGAACTAAGCAAAACCCCTTTGAAAATTCTATTTGCATTTTGTTCATAAGTTCCTAGCATTACACAACTTTCTAGCCTTGTGAAGCTTGAAGTTACAACCTTTTTCATGGCCACCAAGCATAACACACCTTGCTTGCCAATAGGGCTATGTTTGTTCATGAGTGATTAGCATAACACAACTTGTTAAGCCTTATGAATCTCAAAATTCATATTGTGTGGCACCTTATCAAAGTTATTAGGAGGTATGATTTTGGTATGGGTAGTTCAATGGGAGCCTAATAAGAATCTATCTTTTGCCACGTATGGGGGTTCACCTTATGGACAATGGATTCCACTAGCTTGTGTGAGCGTGCATTATTGTTTGAATAGTGGACATCAGGTTTCACTTATAAACATTTTTGGACAAATAGCTAAGGCTTGATCCACCCCTTTTTATTTTTCTTTTTCTTTTTCTTTCCTTTAGTCTTTGACATTGTATGTTAGTGTATCTTGTCTTGTTGTTGCATATCATACATCTCATGTGTGTTCATTTGTGCTTATGTTGGTTTTCCATGGGATCTTGATCCTAGGGGCTTGACCACCTCCTTGATCTTTATCATCTTCTCACTAACATTTTTACACTTGGACCCCCTCTTGGTGCATATTTTTCTATTTTAGTGTGAGTTTGCACTTGCACTTACCCTCTCACTAAAATGGGGGGTAAATGTAGTGTAGAAAAATGAGCTCTTTTACATTTTCACACTTTTTTTAGGCCCTCTTAATTAAATTGGACATAATTATGCCTTAATAAGTCCTATTTTACATCTCCAAGCCTAATAAATTACATTTTTTGAAGGGGAAACCTGACAATAATTAATGCCAACACATAACACTTTACCTTGAGCAATGTGTGTTCTAGGAATAGAAACCTAGGACCCAGGCGAATGGGTCCACCCTAGACCTTTGAAACTTAATTTAAATTATGTTTTTTGCGGTATTTTAATGTCTTTAAATTCAAATTTTGATGTCAACTTGTAATGTTTAATTTTGGGGGAATTAAGGATACATACCTATAAATACAAGGTCTTTATATCAATTCAAGTCTAAGAATAATTATCATCTAGCAAGAGGTGAACTTCACAAGAGAAAATATTATTGTCAAGAACATTCAAGAGCATATTTATCAATATTTTGTTGTAGCATTCAATATATCTCAAGCATCATGTTAAATTCTTTAGCATCATGCATGTTTTTGGAGCTAACATTGTGATGTAGGTTTCAAAGATTCAAAGCAAACATTCAAGTCAAGATTCAAGCATTCAAGATCCACATCCATTGAAGCCATTTCATGTAAGATCAATATCAAAATTTCATATTTCCAAAGGTTTATTCAAGGGTTCGGTCCTAGGTTGAAGGAAATTGAAGAGTGGAGATCCCTAAAGTGCAAAATTGCAAAAGTTGTCAAAGTTGCAAGAAAAGTTGTCAAGATCATGGAAACTCACCTATAAATTTGATTTTTGACTTTTTGGCACTGCAACCCAAAAATGGAAGCTACAAATTAACATCATAGGCTCTCAATTTTTTTTTGAAAATCCTGAGCAAAGACCCATTTTTCCATGGGAAAATGAGTCCCAGACAACCTCCCGAAACTGCCTTTTGGTGATTGGTACACATCACTCAAACCTTCTTAGATCTGTAGAAAGTTTTTTGTTTCTGTTAGTATTGACCTTTAAATTACTGTTTCAAGTTTGAATGAGCATAATTGAGTTTCTTTACTATTTTTAATCTTTCTCCCAAAAGTGTTGTTCAAGTTGATACCCTCTTCCACACACACATAAAGGGAATTGCTAGATCTCCCATAAAATTGACACATCTAAGGGTTGAAAGTTAATTCTATCTTGGAGGATCTCATTTCCTTAATGAAATAAAAAATAGGTAGGTTCATTACACCCCATTTTTTCCTTTCTATTTATAGTAAGTTTGATGAAACATTCCAAATTTAGTATAAAACCCTATGTTTTGGTGAATCTATCACCTTATTTTTCTATGTTATATATATAGTACAAATATGCATCACAAGTTAAGAACTAATTTCTTATGGATTTAACCTGCATGACAACAAAAATTAGTTAGTATTTCATGTGCATTAAATTGAGAATAGTAATGCATGTACATCATTTATTGCATGAAATTAAGAAATATCATTAGAGATCAACTTCCATGTCAATAATCTAGTTGCATTTCAATAATCAAAATTGCATGTCAATAATTTAGTTGCATGGAAATAATTAAATTACATGTCAATTATACATTAAACCATCATTCTGTATGAAAAGAAAAGAGTTATTTATTTTTATCATCTTTGGGGTACATGCATGCTATTTTATTTTGGGTACATGCATGCTATTTTATTTTATGTGTGATTTGGTTTACCTTCTAGGATGGGTGTTGAATATGGACTAACAGAAGGGAGTATATTTGATCTTCCAAATCTACCTACCGCTTACCCAATTTATTTGCTTTGGTCAAAACTATGCATACCATTGAAATAGATGGATGCTATTTTATTCTTTTCCATATCTTGATAATAGGGCATAGCATTGTTCATATGTGAAATGCATGAAATTAAGAAATATCATTAGAGATCAAATTGCATGTCAATAATCTAGTTGCATGTCAATAATCAAGATTGCATGTCAATAATCTAGTTGCATTTCAATAATAAAATTGTATTCCAATTATACATTGAACTATCATCATGCATGAAAAGAAAAGATCTAGTTCTTTTTATGATCTTTGGGATATATGCATGTTGGAGTCACTAAAAAAGTAACCCTTCTACTTTTTTTGGCTTGTTTGGGCCCTCCTTGTGATTTTGGCTTAATGTTGCCTTGATTTAGTGTTGTAATGTGGATAACACATTCACATTAAGTCTTTGGCCCTTGTGAACTAATGGATTTTAATGGTACCTTGCTAAAGTGTTGTGAAGTGTTGTAACACCCTTTCACACTTTTCTAGGGTTTTATCAAATAATGAAACATAATAAACCTATTTTAATCAAAAATAAACCTTAATATTCTTATTTGAGTGTTGTAAAGTGCTGTAACACTCTCATATATTTCTTTGTGGGCTTTCAATAATACCAGGGATTTCTTTATAATTTTAATGGGTTCTAGCTTTGCATCCACAAGCTCCTACTTATTGCATCTTTTCGAGGGATATTCCCTCACACTAATCAATATCCAATCATAATTCGTGTTTCTGGCTTGTGTGGCCCAGATTTGGTGATCTGGGACTCATTCACCACCTTGGGTGAATGGGTCCCACTTGGATCTTTTGGCCTCGAACTGGATTTCACACATTTATAAGAACTTTTGGTTTTTGGTCCCATACATTATGCTTGATGGGACTCATTCGTAACCTTGGGAAAATGAGTCCTTATGGCCTAAAATCAAATTTAATTCAAATTTTCAGTGGGATTTTATTCTCCTAGATTTGATGTCACTGTAGTGTTGTAATTTCAAGAATTTTGTATAATTAAGTATAAATACAAGGTTCTTTTCTCTCATTCTCACCTAGCATTCAGGAGAGTTCACAAAAGCATTTGAGCATTCACAAGAGCATTCAAGGGAATTCGAGGGTAGATTATCAAGCATTTTAGAGTAGCATTCAAGTGTCAATCATCATGTCAAATATTTCCTCTACCATGTTTGTTATTATGCTAACAATTGTGATGTAGGGTTTATGATTCAAGCAAGCATTTCAAGCAAGATCAACACCATTCAAGCAAGAGTCAAGAACCACATCCATTGAAACCATTTCAAGCATATTTTCAACACCTTATTGCTAGGGTTTGGTGAGTTGCAACATTGTCTTTTGACCATTCATCATTCTCCATTCATATTTACTTTTATTTCAAGGTTTAATTACCAACAAGGGGTTTGACCAAGGCAAACCCCTATCCACTAACCCAACAATATTTTTACCTCTCCTTTGTGTGTTATTTGTAGGTCTAGGTTGTAGATTTCCTAAGGAGCACTATTGGCGAAAAGTTGCAAACCATTCAAAGTTGTCATCAAGCCTTGGAGAACATTGGAGATCATCTACAAGTTACAAATCAAAGATTAGGATTCAAAAATCAGTAAGGAAGGACAAAGCAAAAAAAGAAGAACTAAATCAACTTTTGAAGTTTTAGAAAATCCCAACTGAATTGATTCGCCACTTTTGGAAAATGAGTCCCAGTTCCAGTATATTTTCAGGATTTTGTAGATTTGGATACCCTTTTGGAAGATTTATGTTCTTGCACATTTTCCCAGAAACTGGACCGATTCGCCCAACTTGGCGAATGAGTCCTAGTCAGCAATAAAAGAAGATTTTCTAGAATTCCATACCTCCATTCCGTCTTCTTCGAATTCCTAGGTGCACACTTTCTATTTTATAGTTTTCTGTTGAAAATTTCATTTACCTTTCTAGGTCATTTATTGTTAGTTTGCATTCAATTAGGGTTTTGCATTTCATCTTGCATCTTGCATTTCATTGTCTTTTCCAAGTTTACACTTGGTGGTGAACCCCTCATTAGATCATATCCATACCCTAGGAGAGCCCTATTGCAAGATCTCTTTCTCTTTGCATTGAGATCTTTTGGGTTATCCTTGAGTGGAATATCTTTGAAAGTGGGTGTGATAGAACTTGGTCAACCTATCCCCCATTTTTATAGGTTCCATTTTGGTGAACCTATAAAACCATGAGAAGACTTCTTTTTCTTGTCCTACCAAAAGTTCAAGGTAAAGAAGATAGTAGAACTATCCCTTTGAAACATCTCCCCACCCACCACTAAACCTACTATCCTTGACAAAACCATGCTTGAACCTAAACAAGTTCCAAACAACCAAGACCAACCTAAAATAGAACCTTCACTTACCTCCTACAAATGACCAAGAGACAATGAAAACAACCCTGCTACACCTCCTAGAGTAAAACATGTATATAAAGTCAAAGAGAAAGTGGTTGAACAACCTCTTGTGGTTCCTTTCGTTCCTCCCCTTAGGGAAGAAAAGAAACCAATGGTTGATCAACCTGCTCCTACATAAATACAACTTGAAAACAAAACTAAAAGAAACAGAGGTTTTAGAGAGCGTAGGCATAAACGACATGCCCTTGCTCGCAAATTACATGAAGAATTAAACAAAGAAAATCAAAATCCAAACTTGACTGAAGCAATGCATGATGACTTTACCCTTTTCCTGAAACAAAACAACCCAATACAACAATCACAACAAGAGTTGAACCCTTCCATGGGCATTATCATTCGACCTCCTATTGTGATTAACTTGGATGACGATGACGAGGTTGCTAAAATTGGCAAAGAGGTGCATAATGAATTGAATACATTGTTTTCCTCTTCCACGAGCTTAAATATGAAATATCCTACAAAGAGTGTTGAACTTGGTGCTACCCCTAGTTCAACACTTGCTCTTGTCCCTTTGGCTAGTTGTCCGCCTTTAGTATACAATGAACATGACTGGGAGGTGGATTACTTGCTCATAGGTTGACTCGTTAGTTCCTTACTATTCTTTTGCATTATTTCTTTATGTTTCATTTTCTTTTGTGTGATTGCATATGCGTAATGTGATCCCTAGTGATGTTCTATTTGATTTTTTCTCTCTTTATGACATTCCTCTATTTGTACCTTCATTCTTCTCTATGTTGTAAATCTCTTATCTTTTTTGCTTTCTATCGCTTTTTCATTTTCCTTGTGTTTTCCTTTTGGGGATGATGCAACGCATCGAGACATTCATGTCTCTTCCATGTTGACCCAAAATCTTTTATTTTATATTTATTTTAATTTGTATTGTGTTTTCCTTTTGGGGATGATGCAAGGTGTCAAGACATTCATGTTTCTTCCATGTTGACCCAAAAGGTTTTTCTTTGTTTCCACTCTCTTTGTGTCATTCTTCCAGTTCTGTGTGTATTTGGGGAATGATGGTAGTTCCGAGCTCTCTAAAAACATTGCAGCAAAGAACATACTGACCACAAATCCATAGATCTCTTATGTGTTTGAAATTTTCATTTTGGGGGCAATCCCACTCTTTCCTTTTTTCTCTTTACATGACGTAGCTTTACTTGGAAACATATGACTTGGCATAGGGGTTTCCAAGTTGGCTCTTATGTCTTCTTTGTTTGCATTTATCATTGGCTACTTTAAAGTAATTCCTCACAGTAGGGTGTTTAGAAATTTCTTTAAAGTGTGGGCATACATTGGCACTATTCTTTTGCAATTTTTCTTTTTCATTATTCATGGTGCAATTTTCTTACTTCATACAATGTCTTTTGCGCTTTGTGGATGACATTGGGTATGGTGTCCTTCAAAAGTATGATCTCTCTTAGCATATTACATTCCTCTTAGTGGCTTGATGCAACACACTACATTCGGGCCTAAGTTGTGAATCTTCTATTCTTTGATTGGTCCTCTCTTAGAGACATTAGGCACAATGTTCCCTAAGTTAAAGACCTCGCATGAACTAAGCAAGACTCCTTTGAACATTTCCTATTTGGAATTTTGCATTTGTCCTTATATGGCCACCTTACATAATACAACTTGCATGCCTGTAGAGCCATCTTGTTTGTTCATGAGCTCCAAGCATACAAATTTTTGCTTCTCTCATGAAGCTCAAAAATCATTTTTGTGTGGCACCTTATTAAAGTTATCAGGGGGTATAACTTTGATATGGTTTGAGCAGGAAGCCCGACCAAGGCATGACTTTCTCCATAGCCACTTGTGTGTGTGTGTGAGTGCATACCAGCCATGAGTGTATGTTTCTCACCTTTTAGGACTTCTTCCCCAACAGACAGACTGAGGTTTTGTCGCCTTAAAGTGAGTATGCATTTTTCGGACAAACAACCTAGATCTGATCCACATTGTGATGGACAAAAGGTCAAAGCTTGATCCAAATCTCATTTATCTTTTTACCTTTTCTCTTTTCATCTTTGACAATGCATGCTTGTGCTTTTTCGTTGTTCTTTATATCACTTTCATGAGTGTTATTTTGTGCCTATGTTGGTTTGTCATGGGATCTTGATCTTGGGGGCTTGATCACCCCTCTTGATCATTATCTCATCTTATTGGAATTGGTACACTTAGACCCCTCTTGATGCACGTTGGTCTACTTTAGTGTGAGTTTGAAGCAAGTTAATCCTCTCACTAAAGTGGGGGCTACATGGAGTCACTAAAAAAGTAACCCTTCTACTTTTTCTGGCTTGTTTGGACCCTCCTTGTGATTTTGGCTTAATGTTACCTTGATTTAGTGTTGTAATGTGGATAACACATTCACATTAAGTCTTGGGCCCTTGTAAACTAATGGATGTTAATGGTACCTTGCTAAAGTGTTGTGAAGTGTTGTAACACACTTTTACACTTTTCTAGGGTTTTATCAAATAATTAAACATAATAAACCTATTTTTAATCAAAATAAACCTTAATATTGCCTTATTTGGAGTGTTGTAAAGTGTTGTAACACACTTTCACATTTATCTAGGCTTGTCATTAATAATTGAGCATTCTTATGCCTTAATTGGCCCTATTTTGCATCCACAAGCCTCATTTATTACATCTTTTCGAGGATATTCCCGGCACCAATTAGTATCCAATCATAATTTAGGTGTTCCTAGCTTGTGTAGCCTAGATTTGGTGATCTGGGACTCATTCGCCACCTTGGGGGAATGGGACCCACCCAAATCTTTTGGCCTTGAATCGAGTTTCACACATTTCTAAGCACTTTTGGTTTTTGGTCCCATATATTATGCCTGGTGGGAATTGTTCATCACCTTGGGCGAATGAGTCCCGTGTGGCCCAAAATCAAATTTAATTCAAATTTCTAGCGAGATTTAATTCTCCTAGATCTAATGTCATATTGCAGTATTGTAATTTTGGGAATTCTTGCATAATTAAGTATAAATACAAGGTTCTTTTTCTCATATTCTCACCTAGCATTCAAGAGAGTTCACAAGAGCATTTAACCATTCACAAGAGCATTCAAGGGTAGATTATCAAGCATTTTAGAGCAGTATTCAAGTGTCAATCATCATGTCAAAGATTTCCTCTACCATGTTTGTTATTGTGCTAACAATTGTGATGTAGGGTTTATGATTCAAGCAAGCATTTCAAATAAGATCAACACCATTCAAGCAAGAGTCAAGAACCACATCCATTGCAACCATTTCAAGCATATTTGCAGCACCTTATTGCTAGGGTTTGGTGAGTTACAATATTGTCTTTTGTTCATTCATCATTCTCCATTCATATTTGCTCTTATTTCAAGGTTTGATTACCAACAAAGGGGTTTGACCAAGGAAAACCCCTATCCACTAACCCCACAACATTTTTACCTCTCCTTTGTGTGTGATTTGTAGGTCTAGGTTACAAATTTCCTAAGGAGCAAGATTGGAGAAAAGTTGCAAATCATTCAAAGTTGTCAAAGTTTTCATCAAGCCTTGGAGAACATTGGAGATCATCTACAGGTTGCAAATCAGAGATTAGGATTTAGAAATCAGCCAGGAAGGACACAACAAACATAGAAGAACATAATCAACTTTTGAAGTTTTAGAAAATCCCAATTGGACTGATTTACCACTTCTCATGAATGAGTCCTAGTTCCAACACATTTTCAGGTTTTTGCATATTTGGATAGCCTTTTGGAAAATTTTTGTTCCTACACATTTTCCCAAAAATTGGACTGATTCACCCAACTTGGCAAATCCACTCAACAGTAAAAGCATATTTTCCAGAATTCTAGACCTCCATTCTGTCTTCTCCGGATTCCCAGGTGCACACTTTTTGTTTTACAGTTTTCTATTGCATTTCATTTACCTTTCTAGGTCATTTAGTGTTAGTTTCCATTCAATTAGGGTTTTGCATTTCATCTTGCATCTTGCATTTCATTGCCTTTTCCAAGTTTACACTTGGTGGTGAACCCCTCATTAGATCATATTCAAACCCTAGGACAACCCTATTACAAGATCTCTTTCTCTTTGCATTGAGATCTCTAAGGTTATCCTTGAGTGGAATACCTTTGAAAGTGGGTGTGGTAGCACTTGGTCAACCTATCCCCCATTTTCATAGGTTCCACATGCTATTTTCTTTTTATGCATGATTTGGTTTACCTTTTAGGATAGGTGTTGAATAAGGACTAACAAAGGGGAGTAGATTTGCTTTTCCAAATCTACCTACCATTTATGATTTATATGCTTTGGCCAAAGCTATGTGTATCATTGGAATAGATGGATGTTATTTTATTCTCTCTGCCATATCTTGATAGTAGGGAATAACATGTTCATATGTGAAATATATGTAGATATATTAGGTTGCATTAGATTCCATCTTGCTAGTCGTTTCTAGGTTGTTAGGCTTCTTGTGCAAGGTTGGGTATTCTTCATGTTAGGAATAATTTTGAGGAAGTGTAAGCTTCATGGTTCGGTAGAAAAGTGCTTGAGCCATGTTCTCATCCCTTGGTTTGTGAATTACCGTTCCAGGTTAGTGGTGGTCGGAGACTCCAGTGGTTATGTTTCTTCTATATCTTTACTTGTATTGTTATGACTAGATGGGCATGAGAGCTTGAGTCATATTATTGCATAATTCATATCTTGTACTCTATATTACTTGATTAAATAGTACTTCATGTGATGTTGTACCTTATTTCTTATACTTAATATTCTGGATTAGACATTTTTACATGTAAGATGTAATATGTCATTTGTATATATATTGAAGATGTTTCATTTCATTTCTAAATTTATGTTAAATGAGTTACTGTTTATTTTTCGTGTGATAGTTTAGGGTTTCAAACCCTAGAAAAATCCCTTGGACTTCATACTCTCCTCACTATGAAGAAACCCATCCAAATAAATGGTACATTTGCTATCAAAAGTATTTGAAAGACTCAGGAAACTATCAAGCCTTAACTTTTTTTGGATGCCAATAATTTTAATAATGGTCTTTTATTAATCGTGACAATTTGTTTAGTGGCCTCCAATTCTTTTTTGATTATCAAATTAGGACCATGAGACTTACTAAGCAATTATTGGAGCTATTCCTCCCCAATTGATTCATAAAATTGGGTTAGGACTTTCAAGCCCTAGTGAAAAAGATTAGAAATGATATCTTGATACACCTTTTCATAATTTCAAACCTTGTAAGGTATATTTGTGGCTTACATCTCATCTCTACATGGTGACAATTAAATCTCTACTAGCACCTCCAATATTCTCTAGGCACTTGGTGCCACATATTCTAGACTATTCGACTGACTATTGTTGAGTCCATGCTTGCTCATTTTGCTTGGTGTACTATCTATCAAGGGCTGATCCCACTTATCTCATTTGGGAGTTCTTAATCCCCATTTATCCATTTTATGGACAACTTGAGACTCTCAAGCACCTTTTTTAGTTTTGTACTAAAGCCTAAGAAGCTTGGACTTGGATTTATGGCTTCTTCAAATAGTTTAGGCTTAACACATTTTCATGGCATATAGTTTTGTTGGTGGATCAACCTTGCCTCCCTTTCAAATTTAGTCAATTTCAACATGATTGTAGGGTGGAGAGTCTTTTTAACATTTGAAAAGGTAAAAAAATTGCTATTTTTATTGGTTGTGGAGTTAGTATTCATATTTTTCTTTACATTAAAGATATGATTTACTTCAACGCACTTACACAAATTTAGGTGCAAGTAACCAAAGTTGCACTTGAAATTGCTCATTTGTAGGGGCTTTTAAATCATAGAGGTAATGCCCCTTGTACAATTGCTAGAGTGTTGTCTCCTTCGACCTCCCACTAGGGTCACTCCCCTACACATGGGCGCAAACATGGATATAGCCAACCTACCAAAAGAGATCATGTCTCCTAATCACATGACTCTCAACTACCTTCTAGATGAGCTAGGGATCATCTTGCCCATAAATGGTCTTAGCCTTCTCAACAACCATCAACTAGATGGTATAACTCTCCTTAACGACTTTGTTGGTTGTTGTGTGGAATTCACCCCCTTAGACTTTGTTTTACTATTTTATCTTAATTAAACTCTATCCTATATAGACTTTAAAGATGTGCCTTCTACCACCCATTTTTTAACAATATATTATTATTTCTAATATAAAAAAACTAATAAAACCATTATTATATAAAAAACAAAACAAAACAATTTTAAATGCATAGCATACTCTTAAAAAAGAGATTAAGGTCTTAAATAAACACTATAAGTACCTAGTCATGTCATTTTAAAAGATGTACTAAACCAAACACAAATTAAAGTGGAAAAACACAAAACAAGACAAAAGTAGAAAACTACGTAACACGCACTTTTGGTTCTTACTACGCCACACGCTAGCTAGTGATTGAACATTTTTCTATGTTACAAATAGGCAAATTTTGTTAAAAGAAAAAACAATGTGATAAACGAAAATGCTCGCCCTCATTCCTACCATTCCACAAAGAAGGGAGTGGCTGACAAGGCCATATGATAACTACATTGTACGCACTGTCCAAGTGATTACTCGAAACGACCACAGAATAAATATAAAGAGATTAGGAAGTGAGGGCCCCCTCTAAAACTTACCAATCCTAGTTGTTTACAAAAGCATGAAAGTGACACTCTTCCATAACAGTGCAAAATAATCCCGAGACTTACTCAAGTAAAATAAATAAAAGGCAAATCTAAATAGTTTCTTGACACCCGTTATATTTCAGCACCTACTATTCAACTCAATGCTGGTTGAACGAAGAATGGCAGATATGGGGGCACAGATTGTGCCTGCTTTTTTTTTAAGTTTGTTGTCATTTATGTAATTGTGCCGAACTTTTGTCGCTGACTTTATAATTTGGTCCGCAATTTTGGACGCACCTGGTTAAATTTGGGGAATTTTGATGCCGGATCGGCCCAGTTCCGAGCATTCAAGGGTTTTGAAAAGTAAACGGGTTTTTGAGAGATTAGCTGTTCATTTGACGGTTTTGAATCCTGGTTTAGCTCTTAAAGTTGCTGAGTGGGCTCATCTATTGTAGATTTGTGCTGATTCTGTGAAGAAGCTGAGGTGTTGATCAAATGTGAAAATTGTGCAGTTTTGCAGAACTTTATAGAGACTAGAACTGATGGCATCAGTTTCCGCTTCGGGAAACAGAGAAGAAGAGAATATATTTGTTCCGGCGGATCCTGTGAAAATTGATGTCGCAGTAGAAAATGATGATAATAATAATGATGTCGAATCTGCGGAAGAGGCTTTAGAAGTATTGAGGCTAAAGGAGAATAACTTTGTGCAGGAAGAGGAGAGCAACGAAGACGTTGGGAAAAATGAACCTGATATTAATAACGGAGATGATGTGATTCGAGCCGTGGACGTTGATGACGACAGCAATGATAATATTTATAATAAGAATGCAGACTGTAGCTCAGGGGTTGAGGAACCCTATGCCAGCCAGGAATGTGCAGAATTAAGTTCGCAAAAAGAGGTTTCCGTGGAGAAAGATGTGGAAGTCGAGGAATTTTTAGAACCGGAAAAGGGTGGCGTTGATGAAGGTGGAGAACTTAAGGAATTTTCAGAATTACCTGAGCGATTGGAGGAAGAGATCTCGGAACGTGAGGAGAATGAAATTGAAGCTGCGAGTAGCCCGAGCAGTAGTGGATATGCGGGTGAAAGGGGTAGTAGCAGTCCTGCCAGTGTTGGCAGTGGCAGTGGAACGGACGAAATAAAGGTAGGTGAGGAACCAGGGTTTTATGATAATGGAAATGGCGCACATCCAATGAGAGCAGCTTCTAAGCGGAACATCAACGAGGTGAGGAAAACTGACAAATTTAGGTATATCAATGATTTTGTTCCACTGGTAAATTTCCCCTGGACTTGTAAGATTGGGTTTAGATGTCATAACAATATACCTGCCTCATACATTGAAGTACATCGTGCCTACCATTGGATGTGGTATTTAACCGAATTTCAACTCTTGCCTCCTGGATGCCATATGTTTCATCCACCGTTGGCTGTGGTAGTGGTATTTTACACAATCTCAACAAATGGGAGTTGGGTTTTAAACTCTTTGTAATGTACCCATTGAGATTTTTCTTTTGTTTTTAGGATATTTATATATATATTTTTTGTATTTTCTGAATGTACCAAAATGAAATAAGAATTACAAATAGCTACAGCAACAATATGAAACTTCTTCTCATTGACTCTTCAGATTTGACATCCTCTGCATAATGTTAACAATGGACCATGGACAGCTAATTGTGCTTATAGCATTCTTATCACCTATAGAAACATAAACTGTACTTGCATAAGTTTGCAACTTATATATATAATCGTCAAACGTAGATCACACATACATAAATCTGCAACTTGCAAATATAATCTGCACCTTACACATGTATGAACTGGATTAGGAGATGCAGATATAATGATAGATCAAAGTACTATACGCGGAAAGGACCACCTTCACACAGTGCGGTGCAGAATATAAGACTACAGCAGATGAGTGTTTTAACTGTCGGCATACCTGCGATCCTTATATGTATTAGTATAGCACCTACAGGTATGCTGCGGACTATTGTGATCACCTTTAAGTCATAACTGCCCTTCTTCCAAATATGTGTAGCGAATACTAGGCTGTGCTTGGGCTGTAGTGTGGTGCAGCTTTACATGATCAACATCAACAGCAGCAGCTTATGAATAGCTTTCCTTGAACAGCTGCAATTACCCTTAATGATGAGTATGGAATGCTGTAACTGATCACAGGACTGATGCGGCTCACTAAACAGTGATAAAATATAGTATCAACAACAATGGTACTCTAAATGAGCAACAAATACATCGATGAGCTCCTCCAACTTTTGCTTGCAAATTCAATCACCCTAATTTGGAACTCATGTAAAATTAACAATATTCAGCTCTGATGCAACCCATGAGTGGAGATGCCCCCTAGTTGGAAACGAGGGTTTTTGCCCCCAAATCTGGTGAATGAACCCAAGAGGGTTTTTTGTTCTCCTAGACTCTGCAAATCAAAGGTTTTCATCCTTGGAAGAGAAATTGAACATAATGTCTGAATTCTGGAAAGATGAATGCAACAATGACAATGAGATGCTTCCTTTGATCGAATCGCCCTTCTTTTATAGTAATCCAATTCAGGCCCATCAATTCAAATTCCCTCCAAAAGTATTTAAAAATACTTTTTATTATTAAGTGTTAAAAAAAACACTTTTAAATTAATTATAATGATATTATTAAGTTGCCCCTTTTAAAATAGACTTATTGGGGCCAACTTAAAAGTAGTATTAATTCTTTTAGTTCTGAAAAGGGGAAATGACACTCTTGCCTTGATGATTGTCCACTTGAAAAACATCTTATTCACTGAAATCTTAGGGTAAAGTAGATAACGTGACCCTGCAGGTGTGTAATGTGTTTTCTCAATTGTATTTTTTTTTAATTAAATGGAACTTCCATAAGTAAATTCCAACGTGAAATTCTGAAATAGCTCCCAAAAGAAAATTCCCATGAAATGCAATATTTGATATTTTACCATAAACCACATGGACATTCCTTGAGAACTAGTTCACAGTTCACGGTAAAGCCCATGGACATTGCTTGATAAGTAGTTTATCTTATGTAATGCAATATTTGATAGTTTATTGTAAACCAAACCAAATGGATGTTACTTTTTCTAACTAGTTTTGTATCTGAACACTATGCCATATGTTTTAACTGTATTTTAATAATCATTTCATCTACGACCCTTTACTAATATATGTTGGTATTAGTAATAATTGCAAGGGAAGGGGACTCTCAAAACCTTCAAGCATGCACATGTAAGTGATGTTAGCTCTAATAGAATATTTGAATAATACTACACATTGGAAGCTCCAATTATGTATGTACATGAATGCTAATCCTGATTATGTAGAGGATAGGGACAACTGGAACTCTCTTCAACCGTTTTGTAAACTTATAACTAAAAGTTGGAATACAAAGCCACCAAATGTTTAGTGATTGCCGCAGAAGATCTCCTTGACAATGTCAGAAAGCAAATTCTAGTGTAATTGGTACTTGGATGTAAATCTTCTTTATTCTTTTAAATACACATGGAAACAGGCCTGCAACCATTAAGTACAATCTATAGACAATATCTTATTCACCTACATTGCTGCTGTCTCTAAATCACAGGCTTGCTTATTTGTAAATTGCAGCAAGTTTGCAGACACAGTAGCACCTCTAAAACGCTATCCAAGCTGCAGGATCAATTTGGAGAAATTTATGAGAGTAGTAGATAAATAAGAGAGAACAAATTTCCAACTTTAGGATTTTAAAATGCTCTGTAAAAGAAGTGGTGGCTGTAGTAAATTCCAGTAAGCTTCACTTTATTCATTCCTCTAACAATCGAGTGTCAATTTTACAAAACCACTAAATATTCTTAGATAAAACTCACATCATAATGATTTCCTTACACAAACTTGGCACGATGATTACACCTCATCAAGTCAACTAGAGACTTCATTTGTCACTTACTCGGTTGAATTAATCAATAAAACACCACTCATAGATATGTTAATGCATTCAAGGTTGGAGAGTTCAATTAAGAACTTTCTAACCAAGCAGCTAATCAACACTCAATCAAATACACACAGTGGAGCAACAGGGAATTACCCAAAAACTGAATTTTATTGATTCAAAACAGAATAGCTTAAGAGCTTTGTTACACACTAGGTGTTAAATTTGGTAGAGCAAATACACACATATTACATCATGATTGCAGCCCATAATAAAAATGATGTATTGATTTTTTCGGGAGTCTCTCATTGATTTTTACATTTCAATATATCGGCTTTATAAAGCCTTTAATTTCCTGGACTTTAACTATCCAAGCAATATTATATTATTATGGGAAAGTATTCCCGTTCAACTGCCATACCCAACAACATAAAAGTAATAACTTTATTTATTTAATAACTATTTCTAACATCAATTTTATTTATTTATTACTAACCTAATAGTCTATTGATGTAATACAAAATCTCCAACACTAGGCATTGTCGTTTTGTTTACTGTTTTACAAATAGATCTTAGGGGTCTCAATATCCTCCTTGTCCTGCTTTTCCCTTACCATCCTTAAATGATATTGGACTTCTCTCTCTATAGAAGATGTAGAAGTGATATGTGTTTGCTCAAAATGTTATGCATGATCATAAATGAATGTGATAAGGATCAAAGGTCCCAAGATTAAATGATTTGATTACCACTTGGTCTTGAAACTGGGCACACCACCTTGTGTAGCATGTAGGTTTATTAGTGATGTGCCGAATCACCAATTTTGATGTACCACAACCTAGGAGTTTCCAAATTCGATCAGTTTCCATATGATGACCCCTTGTAAGATCCATAATGAAGCAGGTAAATCTTAAGAATTGGTGCAGATTTCAAATACTTGGCACATATTTCAAACAAGGTACTATAACACAACAAACAGTAGGTATTGGTCTAGTTAAACTCCTCAAGATAAGAAACATGAATGTGGTGATCAAAACCATATGAACATCAAATGGAATATTCTGGATGCTTAGTTGAGCCGATGTTCCCAACTACAATCAATGATCTTCAAAATTGGCTGTTGCATAGCTTGATAAATGTTGAATAGGCCTGCAGTGATAGTTATGAAGCTTTAAATTAACAAACATGAGTGTGGTGAGTTGCGGAGCTTCAAACTTGACACAGACTACCATAAAACATGTGGAAAACTAGAAATGTACTTGTAAAACAGAAAACGTTAAAAGAAAATATTTTTGGTCAATGCAAAATTGTTCTCACACCTTGTATGCTCCTCCGTCAATGTCTCACCTTTAAGTTATCATTAGTGATAACTCCGAGGTGATGTCATTTTTTACCAAGTCATCAATTTTGTTTGACTAATTGTAACTGCCTTTCTACTGGATGACGAGATTGTCAGTGAATTGCACTATAACTATCCCATCAAGGGTGTTAAATATCCAGGATGATAACACATCTTGCAAATGTCACCACAATTTCATCATATGGCCTTATTACAATTTCCTTGATTACATTACAAATAATCCTAAAATCTAATTTGCCTTGACAAATATATTTTGACTCAAATATATCATTAAACAATTGCACAGCCACATGATCAAGAAACAGAAAAAGAAAATAAGCTGAGGAAAATTAAATTGGAACAAATCATCAAACATATTCTAACTTTATTTTTAAATTTTAGACATCAGTGGTGGTTATGGTAGGGACTAAGGATGATTGGGACACACTTCATCTAACAAAGGTACGATTGAGACAAATTTCATTGGGCAAAGGTACTGTTTGTTGAAGTTGAGCTTGACCATGGATCATAAGATGATGACTGTTTAAGTTGTTATTGTTTGTCTGATAGCAATCTACTAGAACTTGTACAATTTTACTTGGTTTATCTGATTTCTGTAGTAAAGACTCAAGAGTGAGCAATAAGTGGCCACTGCTAAATATCTGTTATGAGCCTAAATAAATCTAAACTCAAATTTCATAAAATTATGGAAAATAATTGTTTCTGTAAAGATTTCCAATTTATGAAAGCAAACAGATTTAAGAAGTACAATTTTTACTTGGAACAAACAGTATAACAATGTTCTGATTACAATTGATAAACAGAAGAGCCACTCCCAGTTTGAAGAAATTGACTCCTCAATTAAGTGTGAAATCACATAATTTCATTCTAAATAATCATGTTGTTATTATAAAATAACTGACTATGTTTATAAACAAGGAAACACTCCCCAAACATAACCTATCTTCACCTCATCATAAAGCAATCTTTGCTTCATTCTTCGAAAACAATGATCCTTGCTTTATTTTACTAAAACGACTAAACTATCTATAGCCTTTTCAATTCTTTATTTGCTTTATTTTATCTCCATAGAGTATACTTATATTTTCCTATTTCTCCTTCCCCTAAATTAGCTAAATGCCTTATTCCTAGAATATTTTTATTCCTATCTTATATTTCAGACAATTTTGGGCTCATCATGGACCTTCCCTCCTTATTTAATTGGTCCCTAACTAGTGTTACGTGGTGTCTCCGGATAGGAGGACTAGGGGGACGCGTTTCAGGGACGGGGGGCCCAAGGGCCTATTTGGGGACAGCAGGGGGATGATGTGGGCCCAGTGGTGCAAATATATATAGTACTTAAAAAAATAATTATAAAAAAATATTTCAAGGATGGGCGAATGGGGGGGACTAGGGGTGGGGACATGTCCCCATGGAACACTGTCCCTAGCTGATGTATATAATATGGGATGTTGAAGTAGTTCAATTCCCTTCCTTGAGGCGCACTCTGCAGGGAAATCTTTTTATTGCATTGAATATTTATTAAGAATCCCATCTCATAACATTGAATATTCTGTCTCTGGCTGTAACGATTCTTTTGGGTGTTAGAATCAAATTTACTTCCTCATCAAGGGGAGACAAAGTTGGGGAACCATCAACGCTTGACCAATTGCCTTCTTTAAATTAGACACATGAAAGGTGTTATGTTCTTTGGCATTGGTATGTAGATCCAAAGCATAGGCTACTTTTCCAACTCTCCAAGGAATGTGAAGAGACCGTAACACTCAAGAGAGAGATTCTATAAAGCCTTCTTTTTAAGGTTTGTTTGTCCATAAGGTTGCAATGGAAAGAAAAAATCATCTCTAATTGCAAATTTCATTTTTGAGCAGTGCTAGTCTACTTGTGACTTTATCCTATTCATAGCAGTCTTAAGACTATCAATTAGGGCTTTCAAGATCTATTGATTCTCTGGAATGAAATCTTGGACTTAAGGCACTTTTGTGTCCTTGATAGTCCAATCTATGAATGATGGTAGTCTATGCATGGACAGAGAAATGGGGCCATACCAATTGAAACTTGATGGGCGATTTTATACCAAATTTATGCTAAGTGCAACCATCGAAGGCATGTTAAATATAAATTAGACACAATTTCACAAATAACTTTGCAAGGTCTTATTCGCAACAATATTTTGCCCCTTTGTTATGAGGGTGATAACTGCTATTGAAGGAGAAGGTATTAATTAACTCAAAAAGCTTCTTCCAAAAATTGCTCATGAATTTTGGATCCCTGTCACTTAGAATAGTTTGAAGTAGCCCATGGAACTCATAAATGTTCTTCACAGTGACAATCTCTATCTGATGGGATTCTTTGGTTGTTGCTCCTCCTTTTGTTTTTCAGCTTTCTTCTTGGGCTTTTCATCACCCTTTTGTATCTTCTCCTCTTTTGGATCATCATCCCCACCCACGGATGATCTCCTTGTTTGATTGGACGGAACTTGTCTTGTGGTTACCTCTATAGTTGTTGCACCTCTCATTCTTTGACCTAGGGCCTATTTGTGTGGGTGCCTCCTCAACAAGGCCATGGATTTGTTGTTGCCTACTTTGGAAGACTTGTAGCAGGGCAACATTGCTTGATGGCTAGGCAACTACATCCAATGCCACTTGTTGTAACACTGCTTCTCCTTTGAAACCCTACGGCCTTGACTCAACCTCCTTGTTGTCACTTGATGATATCAAAGTTGTCAACTTTACTCTTGATGTTGCTGTGGAGTAAAAGATGAGGTCGGGTTGGTATGTGACTTTTTTCATACAAATTTTTGCACTTGTCATCTAGGGTGAAGTTTCTTGGTTTCTTTGACACATGGCCTACTTCTTGCCTATATTTCCACTAGGTGCTTGTGTTGTGCTTACTCTAGTCCTTTCTCTTCAAAGTAGTCTTCCAATAATTTTTGAGCTCTAGGCTATAGGCAATGAATTTTTTATAGGTGGTCTCACATGGTTGTAGTGTGGGATAGGTGCTACAATTGGCCATGTATTCACATATTTCTCCACCTCTTCCTCTTTGGGGCTTTTCTTGGCTTCCATCTGAGAGTGGGATCATTAACAAATTTATTTACCTTGCTGCTCTTTATCTTCTTAGGCCAAGACATGAATGCTCTTGTTGGATCATAGTTCCATTATTCCTTGACGAAATCAAGTTGTAACTTATTCAAATTGATTTCTAAGAGCTTGATGACCTTTCTCCTTTGGAACATTATGTTGGTGTAGGGTTGCGAGAGACGGTGAAAGGTCTTGTCCTTGCCATTACCAAATAGGGTGTTAATAGTGTCCACCTATTGCGTACTCCAAGGCAAAGACTTTGTTAGTCACATACCTAGGTAGCTTGTATATCTTTCTTGAGTAGCCATATACTTTGATAATGGTGTTGTTGCGGTTGAGAAACCAATCACTCATACAGGTTGACGTAAAGATGATTGTACAAGACTTGGAGAGTCTTGGGATCTTCTCACTTATGATCAAGCTCATGGTGGGGATGAGAATTATTCCACATATTCATAGTAGCATGAGGTCTTGTGCAATTATGGGATATAGATAGTAATTGGGTTGTATTCCCTTTGGGAATGGACAAATCTTGGTTTGAGGTGGTGATACGGTACATAGCATTGATTCAAAACCATGTGTATCAAGAGGGAGTGGTACTTGAATACTTGGCAGTGCTAAATTTAGATAATTGTGAGTGCATTTGCTCCTCTAGATAGCTTAGAAGTCTTTCCATTATACTTCTCAAGAAATATAGCCTCGTCATCTGTCATCAAGAATATAAGTTGTAATATTGCATGCATTTGTAGTATTAGGCTTAAATTGGTTTAGTTGCATGGGGAATTGAAGGGGACTTTAATGAGTTGTTGTCAGACAGTTGTGAGTGCATATGCTCCTTTAGATAGCTTGAGAAGTCTATCCACAATATTTCTTCCCTTGGTACTTTGAATAGCTAATAAAAAAGGGCTAACTGTATAGGGAATATAGCTTCTCACCATTCATCCCAAGATTATAAGTTGCAATACTGCATACATTTGCAATTTCAAACTTAAATTGGTTTAGTTGCATGGGGAATTGAAGGGGGCCTTAATGAGCTATTTGAGACAAAGATTCTTCAAGAAGGTTACCTTGTCTTGCACATAATTTCAGCTAGCCTTAAGGGTCTTTTGAGAGAAACAGACAAAACTTAAAGGAATACCCAACATTTTTCTCATAAGTACAATGCTAATTTGGCATCTACAGGGGGTTATTCTTTCCCTTTTCTTTAATAGTTTGACATAATAGACCATAGTAGTACACATAGACCGTAATGGTTTTAGGGTTGTGATGGATAGTAGGGACTAGGTACCTAATCAAGAAAGAAGTCCAAATGCAATCAAGATGGCTATCGACAACGTCTAAGGGGAATTTTTCAAATGCAACTTTCCTATGGCCATAGCCACCTTTTCTAAGAGAGCTTGGGGTTTTGGAAAGTAGGGCATCACAAATATAGTTTGCATCATCTTGCACAATTTCTCTTTTTATTATGTGGGAAATTGAATAAGGTTATCAAGTTTTGTAATTGGCTCATTGAGGTACATTTTTGTGAAGGATGCATATGCGAGATCCAACTCTATTATGGTGACCTTCCCCCTCATATAGGGCGGCTCTAGCGGAGGTGGTGGTTTCAACTGCCCTTTGCCTTTTCCTCCTTTCATGATAGTATAGCAATCAAAGCTAGGCCTCATTAGAAGCCGTGATATACTTGTAGAGGATATGTAATTGCAGGCAAATGTTACACAATGAAACTTGCAACAGTCGATTTCCCTTTACTCTAGAAATTAGGTCTTGCACTTGCCAAATGAGAAAATGGCCAAGGAGTCTCGGATTTATAGATTCTATGGTGATGGAAAAAGAATCCTTGACTAGACTTGCATTAACTTAGCCATGAAGGTAGCTTGATTGTGCTGAAATTTGAATTTTGAAATTTATGCTTTGTGATTGGCGAGCGTTGAAATTTGCTCAAGTAGATGATTTTAGACTTGTTGGCATATCTTGTATTTGGCCATTCTAGTTTTGTTACTAACTTGGCTAGGAAGAGGAATGCCTTGTGGCTAATAGTTCTAAGGGTAGGAAATTGGAGTATGGGGGGGTTGAACAAGGATAGCACGGCAAGGCAAGTTCCTCCACAGTTATTTTGTGTTGTAGCCAACTCTCTTATGGGGTTGTATGGAATTTGTTGGAGAGGAAGCTCCATAGGAATCAATTGGTTTTAGGATCGATTAGGAATCCTATTAGGTTGAAATGATGGCCTTTGTTGATAGTTTTTCATTTTGAAGAGGCTTGTAACCTTGATTTGCTTGGAAATTCTAATGTTGCATTGGGGGATGTTGGTTATTTGAGAATGTAGGCCTTTGAACATTTTGTTGCCTTTTGAGGGTGATGACCTAAATGGCTGACATACTTCTAAAAAAACTTCACATCTCATTGAGCTCATTGAAGGATGCTAGTTTGCCAAAATAATACTTTGGGGCTAGCTTAGGTGTTGGTGTTGGGATGGGTTTAATAGTCGGTTGGTAGGTTATAGGCTGTGTATTGGGAGCAGGTTGATAGGGAGGTTGTATGTTTTGGAATAAGGGCATGGCGGGGGGGTGAGGTGAGGTGCCAACCTTCCTATTTGAATCAAATCACTCTCAACAACCTTGGCTATATCTTAGGCATTTAGGAGTGTGTTTCCTTGTTTTGACTTAACCATCATGGCAATATCATAATCTATTGCTTTTATATAACAAATATAAGCCATACCTAATGGGGGGTGGACCTCAATTGGGATCGTTTGCCACGTTTTCTGAAATCTGTTGTTGAAGTTGTCCAGCATCTCCATAGGAGCCCTTTTAATTGTTGTGAATTGTTGTAGCAGTGACATAGCATCTCTTTTTTCTTTGAACGTATTGATCAAAGATTAACCCAATCAAATCTCAATCATCGATTGAGAGAGGAGCTAAAGAATGGTAACAATCGAGAGCTTTGCCTTTAAATGATGCACTAGGAGTCTTAGAGTGATGCTTTCCTCAACAATGTGCAATGGTTCACTATATCATGCAATTGTTCTATGGCAGTGCTTGAATCTACTCCAATGAAGTATGGGAGGGAGCACAAGGTAACATTGGGATAGTGTCCCTTATAGTGGGGGAATAGGGGTATGAGAGGACCTTTGGTATTCCATGTAGGGAAAATCTTTGGTGGTGGTTGAGCAGCCATGAGGGGATTTACTTGTGGGGCCTGCAAATGTGGTTGAGACATTGGTCATGATCTATTCCTTGGAAGCAGTTGTATTAAGATATGTGGATTGGCCCTTGTTGCAAATCTAGTAGAAGTTGTAGGGGTCATAGGCTTCTAAGTTGTCTTAGATAGAGTTGCCAGGTGACGATACAAAGGCTCAAAAAGCAAGATCTCAAGAGCTCTCTAAATCTTGGTCAATTATGGTATTTGTGTGTCACCAAGCATGCCAGAAGTTGTTGAATGGTCAAATATCTATTTCAGGATAAATATACCACACATGACCAACAAACATATAAATATCTGCAAATGTGGGACCTGATCTACAAATCAATCTTTAGGATTAAATGACAGGCTCTTTATCTATTCTACTTAAACCTATTTGAGTAGGAAAAGGGAAATAGATGCTGGAAAGTAAGTAACGTAAGTGGAATGCTCATGTTAAATAGATATCTTCTTATAACGCAGACAAATCTTTGCAACTCATTGTGCAATACTCAACAGAAATAATAGAGATAGAACACACATATGCATCAAATAAATTCATACACAAACAATAGTCAAAACTTCCAGAGTAACAACCTCTTATATTAATGCTTATGATAGTATTGAGTAGTTACACACTGCAATATATCTAATTTTGGACACATGTAGACGTTCCTTTATTTAGTCACAAAAGGAGTAAGATGATGCATTACATCCAAGGCTCAAAAGCTCATTTATATAAAATAGGATTTGTTGAATATGGGCATTTAGGCCATTATATGTAGTAGAATGCCCAAGCCACAAAGAGATTCCCCCCTCAAAAACATTTTAAATTTGAAATATAAGAATCAGCAGGAAGAACAATCCCTTTGCAAATCTAGCACGTTGAATGCCCCTATTGGTAGTTGGAATATCTCGGCAAGAGTAGAAGGTATTTGACTTAATGAATTTGCCTTTTAGTACTGTAGGCCATCCCTGGGTAGGTGAATTGTCAAGTCTTGGATAGCTTGGAGAGAGGTAGTTGGGCATAAATGCAACGTGGTTTCTGGCATCAGTAGCTTGAATTTTTAGATGGATAAGCTAAGACTCCAGCTCGATCTACTTGGAATGTTGAGGAGAGTTGTAGACACCAAAATTGAAAGCTATCGGGTGCTTTTGCAGTTGAGAAACATAAGGAAATTACTTCACATCCCATGGACTGTTGGACATGGCAGATTGGATGGCTTGCACTGCTTCCTAGCAAATGGTTTCCACCTTTTCCTTAGAGCTCTCAGAAGCATGCCACATGGCATCTGGCAATGGGCTTCATGGTCAAAACAAAAGAAGGAAGATGATGTGGGTCCTGTCACTAATACAAAAGATAGCACAAAAAGAGAATATGTGGGCCCACCAAGCACATGTGGACAATGGCAGGGATAGTGACTGGAAACACTTTTGTTTCCTTTGAATACCTCATGCACCTTTGGATGAGGCTGATGCAGTATGATTGGACAAAACACACTCTCAGAAACTTCAATTCACACTCAACAGCCCCACGCACACCACAAAACTCCAAAATTTGAGGGGAACATGATCTGCCAAAGCTGCAAGCTACCAACAGCGAAATGAATAAGACATAAAGAAGATCTGCCTTCTGGATTCAGCTCTAGGACACTTCTTCCTTGCTGCCAAAGTCCTTCAGCTCTTCTCATCTCATGCTATGCTTGAAAATCATAGTTCAATCACAAGTCTGATTCATTGGCAAGATAAGCCCTCCATAAACTTTAAATAGAATCTTCATTAAAATCTCTAGCTTCTCTTCTTGTGTTCTTTTCTCTAGGAAGAGAAGGAGACCGTTGTAGCTGTAATATTTCCACTTTGCATGAAGAGTGCCGAGAAAACAATTTGCTTCTTGTGTTGTGCAAAATCTGTTGCATGGTTTATGACATTTCTCTCATATCCCAACTCATTTTGTCCATGTTTTGAAGTAAAGGCCTGGAAACTTTATTCTATAGAATACTTAAATTCATTTCTATCTTGTTCATGCTCCAAGCCTATTCTGGATATCAAGTTATAAAACATAGGTTGGCAGGATCATCACTCTGATACCACTATTATGAGCCTAGATAAATCTGAACTGAAATTGATAAAATTATTCAAAAGGTATTTGTCTATAAAATCTAGAAATGCATATTTCTTAGAGGTAAAAAGAAACAGATTTGAGAAATAACTTTCACTAGAAACAAGCAATATATTTCTGTTCTAATTACAACCAGTCAACAGAACAGCCTAAGCTTGCAAGTGAGCTGTTCCCAATTTTGAAGACAATGAATCTTTAATTAAGTCTGAAATCACATAACTTCATTCCAATTGGTCATGCCCTCATTGCAAGATATCTTGCTGTACTTGTAACCAAGGATCCCTCTCAAAAAATAAGCTATCTTAGCTTTATCCTGTAGCAATCTTTGCTTTATTCTTTTGAAAACAGCAAAACAATCTATTGCTTTTCAATGTTTTCATGGCTTTATTCTCCTTTTTCTGTCTTGCTAGAATAGACTTGTATTTTCTTATTCCTTCTTTCCCTAAATTAGCTGAAAACCTGAGATAATTGTGGGTTTCATTACTATATCACACAAAATGCATCTATTCGTATTTTTCAAATTCAAAATTTCTTCTATTAGAACATATTGTTTTATTAAATGGTACAAAATTAAGTTACATTTTTTAACTTCATATTGAATATTTTCCCAGACGATTGTTATGCCATTTTCTTGGCTCCTGTTATCAGTATATAATGCGAGCATTCGAATTGTTTTTCATTGTCTCTTGGATTTTTTTTGCAACCTTCAAACACATGGGTAAACGGTCTTTGGGATATTTCATTATTTTCTGGAGCCACAGTTGATTTTTAGTTTCAGAGAATTATGGTCCATTTATCTTTACATGATATTACACAATGTAGAAGTAGCATTCACGGATATGAGCCATAATTGTTAAAACAAAAATGCCAAAGGGAAGCACCGATTCCTAATGGAATGTGTAGAGCTCCACTTAGGATTTTTTGAAAAGTCAAAAGTAAGTAGTGCAGTTGGAGCTAATGTTAGATATCCAGCAAGTACTGATAGATTTAAATAGACAAATAAACTGAGTATTTGGTGCATTTTGCATATGAAAGTTATTCCTGATCTATAATGTGCCATGTTTATTCGTTTATCAAGACTAATGCAGCTATGGCACTTCTGTAATCAAGAGTCTGATGAGATATAAGATTGAGGAATTTCATATAGTAGGTACGTTTTTGTGAGATAATAGGTAAATAATGATATAAAAATGAAGATTCCCTGTGTACATTTCCTGAAAAGGAGCAGCTATTTTGCTTTACCTGTAACTGAATGCCTCACATTGCTATTGTTAGAATAATCATACACTTTTTTCTCTTGCTGGATTCTTTGATCAGAATTGCAAGGTTTGTATTGGTGGCCTTGGAAAATATAAAATAATGCCATTGGTACTTAGTATAGAAATTTTTTGATGGTTTGATTAATATTTTTTTTTCCTTCCTGATTTTTAATGTTGGAAGCTTGAGGATTGAGCATGCCTCTTATTGAAAGAAAATCAAAATCTTAGGTATTTGTGGTTATTAAAAATTCAGTTATCTATCTATCACCTGTGATTATTTTCTGTCATAATTAAAAAAGAGTTTTCATGGCTAACCACACTTGTATCTAATTCTCTTGGAAACTGTAGGACGAGTCCTCAATTTCATGGAGGAAGAGAAAGAAGCACTTCTTCATACTTAGTAATTCTGGCAAGCCAATTTACTCGAGGTTTGCACTCTGCCTTGAATGGAATAGGATATTAGGTTTGATCACAGTACATAATTTTTATATTATCTATACATGTATATTCAAAATCACCAATTTTCTTAAAGATTTTACTGGATTTGATAATTAGATATGGTGATGAGTACAAGCTGGCTGGTTTTTCAGCAACTCTGCAAGCAATTATTTCTTTTGTGGAGAACGGGTATGTGGACTGCATTTCTATCTAGCCTTTATCCATGTTGATTCTCTTTGTTTCTTTGTGCAAGAAGTATATGATTTCTGACAATGTTCTTTGAATCAATGATTGTGTTGAGTGATGAAGTGGAGATCATATCAGATTGGTATGTGCGGGTAACTATCAGGTCAGTCCTCAGAAACTTTGGTCATTTTATTACAATTTTCTATGCTTAGTCATTTCATTCTTGGAGATGTATGTCTGTGATTATGATGTAAGTAGTCCAGAACTCCTATGTAATGAATGAAAGATGAGAAATATGAATCCTTTTGGACCCCTAGTTGTGGTTCGGGAGAGATGAGATGCGGTGATTGATGTATGTTACTCTGCCAAATGCAGATTTGAATTGGAATTCCCCACAATTTAATTGCTATCCTTCCATGCCTAATTAATTGATTGAATCTGTTTGATAGTGTGAGTTGTGGTTGCCATTGTGCATGTATTTAAACAAATTTATCAGGTTTTTGCTGCTGTGAGGAATTTTGTTGTATGTGATTCATTAAGATGATTGCAGATAATTTCTTAGGTAACCACACGGCTACAAACATCTTAAATTTTTCATGTATCTGCCAAGAGAGTATATGCTTTGCAGGAATTACGACACAAGCAGATATTGTTAACAACTTAACACAACCAAAACCACTGCACAAATGCAGTCTACCCCAAAAAAAATTCTTTGGCAAAATTCATAAGGATTCATTCCAACATTTGATTTAGAACAGAAATTGTTAAGCTGTCCTCGTGTTTGATATTCTTAGCTTTGTACATTTGGTAATGCTTCAGACTCTGTGTCACTGAACTAGCTCTTTATCTTTAAAAGCTAAAATAATTACTGCCCCTACAAAATGATTGTTATTATTTCATTGTTAGCACTTGGAGAATCAGGATGACTTCTAATTTAAACTCATAATCATGTGAAATATACTTTTTTTAAAAGAAAAACTTTAGAGAATGGTATAGTTTCCAAGGATCATAGTTAAAAGCCTCTGAGGCCTTTCTTGTTGTAGATTGGATAATTGAAACTCATTAGTGTGACTCATCATATATAGCACAGATCACAAACTCCAACAAGAACAAAAGATAGCATAGATCACAAGGCCACAACCTATTTGTGATAGTTATTGGTTGCTTTTGTCTTCTGTCAATAGTTGGATGACATCTCGTTTCTGCTTTGTTAGATAATTATTAATTTATGGAGTTTAGTTGGGCATCTGGTTTTTAACATTCCATCCATTACTATTTCTTATAGAATTTTCACTAAGCACATGTAATATCAATGAAGATCCTGTTAAATTTAATGATCAGATTTGCAATGCACAGAAATTAATTTAAAATTCACACAAGACACAGCAGATACCCTGGGAAAACCCTTCTCTTGAGGGAGAAAAACCCAGCCAATAATATCTCTTATATTATTGAATCAATAAAGAAGTCTCCTTTTACAATTTAGGCCAATATGAGAGCCTAATACATGCACAACAGTCTGATGCAACAGACTGAAACAAACTGATTGAAGAGCACAGCCTGCAGTATGATAAACACCTTCTTCAATGGTAAACTCGACTGCCTCAAGAGATCTCGCACATACAGAATGATATCAAACTTCACTTGATGGCCGATAATATGCACCAAGGTACGATGCAACACATAATTATAAAGAGACAATTCACTGATGAGCTCTCAGCCTTCAACAGCCTTCAACAATGCCGAACTGTGCCGAACTGATCTTGCATATAACTCGAACTGCCTTATTCTTAATCACAATTTGCTTCTGAGACAAACTCGCACAGCTCTTGATTAGAACCGAAGATGAAAGAGTGAAGAATGCGAATGAACTGAACTGAATGATCATTACAATGAGAAACCAAATGAATATTTATACATGCTTAAGGAGAGGATGCGCCTCTTCAAGAGGTAAGTTGGCCTTGAAAAGAATATAACCTTTTATAATCAAGGAGTCGGCCACCAATAAAATGAAATCTCTTCATAAATAAATGTGCCTAAGGGAATGAGGTCGGCCTCATTCAATTTGCATCTCTTCATTAAATATATTAATCATTATTTATAAATGACGCCTCGAGATGCTCTATAAATTAAATAGCCTTCTAGGCTATAATTTAATTTATCAAATGATGGCTGGAAGAATACGACTGAAGCTGTATCATAAACATCAACAGATCCATGTCATCCTCTTCATTTCAGTAGCAAGTTCATTACTCCTGAGTTTAGACAGACGATATGATGAGGGTTTTAGAGGGTACTGCATGGTTCTGACAATGTGGAGCAATCGAATTTTTTATAATTTTTTTGTATGAAATAATTGAGTTAGTATCTCTAAGTTTGATGTGAATATCTTGTTGGTTTCTTTTGGGTACTTGCTATGCAGGGGGATTAATGTATCTTCTACTGTCATTCAGATTATTTTTCTAGTCAAGGGTCCAATTTATTTGGTCTGTATAAGCTGTACAGAAGAACCATTTCGAGCTTTGAAGGGGCAGTTAGAACTTCTTTATGGCCAGGTATTGTTTTTTGTATTTTCTTCTTTCTTTATGATCTAGCTTTTATATCAAGAGATTTTAATTTTAAAGGGCTGGTTCATGATGTATTTTAATAGAACCTAAAGCCTTGTAAATTACTTGTTAATGAAATTTGTTTATATTTCCTATCTGATCCATATTATATTTTTAACTCCATGCAGATGTTGCTAATTTTGACAAAGTCAATAGACAAATGTTTTGAAAAAAATTCCAAGTTTGACCTGACACCCTTACTTGGAGGCACAGATGCTGTCTTTGCATCTCTTGTACATGCATTCAGTTGGTATTGTGCTTTCAACATTGCAGTTTTTATGGATATGTTTTTATGCCCTCCTTAGTACAGTAGGAAAATCTCATACATCAGTAATGCTTGGCTTCATATATTGTAAACAAGAAACATTGAATATGTGATTTTATCATAATAAGCATCCGTGTAAATGTTTCATGATTGTTTTGTGCATCACTGCAACTCATACATGCTTTATCTAAAAATTTGATAATGCAAGATATGAATTTGAGTAAATAGAGGGGAAGTTTTGTCATTTAACTTATTTAACAAAGTGGATTTAGAAATGGTATAAAAAACTACACATCATTTTATTTTTAGAATGCCGTGGTTCTAGACAATTCACATAGTTGACTATCTGTTCTTAATTATTCTTTCTCTTTTGTAGTAATCCTGCAACATACTTGCATGCGTATATGTGCCTTCCTTTACCTTACATGACCAGACAAGCTGCGGGTGCTATTCTCCAAGATGTTGCAGATTCTGGTGTCTTATTTTCCATTCTCATGTGTGGACATAAGGTAAATATTCCTTTTTCTGTATCTGTTATAACCTAGTTGGGATGGAGGAAGTTGGTTTTCTTAAAACATATTCATGCAGTGGAAGTCCTGAAGATAGTTTCTGCACATGAAATTGAGAACAATGGCTTCTTAATAATTACTTAATTAGCAAAATTTTATCTTGGGAATAAATCGGCAAACTAAAAGATAAATATTTTTTCACTTAATTGGGAAAAATTCAGGTTAGGGTTAGGGAAAGATAAGAAAATATCACTGCAGAATCCAAAAAAAATCCAGAAAAATTTGCAATTTTTTGATTTAAAAAAAAAATTGCCACCTGACCAAGTGCCAATTATTCACGATTCAAACATGATTTCTGCTCTTAAATTGTTGCAGATGGTGCTGTCAATTTGTTAATTTGGAGAGCTACAAACCATATAAAGTCCATTTCCTTGCCAAACATTTTGAAACCTGTAACATCAAGATTAACGATTGTTAATTTCTGCAGAATTATGTGTTTTATGTCTACTTTAGCTCTCTCTTTCGCTCTCCTCTGCAGCAACCCCCCATTCTTCTTGCCACATATATACTGCAAATCATTCTCATTGAAACTTATACAGTACTACCCTCGAAGGTTCAATTAGAAAACCAGAAGTGTGGCTAAATTAATAATGTCTTGAATGTTCTATTTTCTACTTTGGTGTGGACTCCGTTAACTAGCTATTTAGAATACTCCTTAGATGAAGTGAGTCTGCTACGAGAATGGTATCAAATAAAATTCAAATAAATGAAGTTATATATCAGTGCCCCTAGGTGATCCAAATTGGTCAATTTGACTAAAAGGTACAACTAACAAAAATATCAGTATAAAGAGTGCCTCATGCATTTCCGGCCTGAACAATAATTACAAATAGGATTTATGGAAGAATGGATGCCCTAATACAAAAGTAAGACTACAAGATTAATTGTATGGGTAATACATTCATGTATGCATACACAATCTCATCATGATATAATACAAATGAGATGAGCTGAAGTAACAGAAGGCTATAGCCAAATCCCTAGCCTGCATCATATTCGAGGGAGGAGCATCAGTGGATCTCAGGGCATTTTTAGAACAATTACTTGAAGTGAGAGGAATAAGCTGAGGAATCCTTGTTGACATGAGAGGAGGGAGTCCATTAACAGCCAATGCTAGAGATCTAATACAACAAGAAATGAGTTTAGTGATATAATCCTGATTATGAGTTCAAGATTGAATTAAGGGTCAGTTATCATTTTATGCCATCCTATGCCATCCAATTTCAGTGTGATTCCATCTCTGAGGAGACCTGTTGCTGGAGCTATCACCCTACACCTGTTTACATTATGATTATATATAATACTTGGGCGTAGAACCTAACAACTAAAAGAATTCTCAGACTAAAGTGTAAAAGCAAGAAGACTGAAGAAATATGGAGTAGGTGAGTTTTGTAATGAAGAAATAGATTCTTTCATCGGTAGCAACTATAGATCAAATTAGAATTGGAAAAAAAGATAGCAGCCTTAGTAATCTTGCCTTGTCATTGCAGTAGCTACCTAGAGTTATGGGATCTTCTTCAGGATGCACAGTTCTGCCAGATTTATGAGATGTCTGAATATACAATACATGATGATGTGCGGCAATATAATATTGACTGGATATATTGACAGTCTATCCTGTTCTTTGTCCATATTGTTGTGTATTATGTAATCGTTTAGATATCTGGATTTTATTTGCTAGTGATGCATAACACAGGGTTTTTTTACACTAGTACCATGAAATTATTATGGTTATCAGGCGATGTTAAATTAATCTCTTTCTTTCTTACTTACTGTACTTTGATGTATTTGCAACCATTAAGTCATCTATCCATAATTTAGATAACCAATATATTGGTAAATAATAAATATAATATACCATATTTTTTTTACTTAGATTATTTCTATGTTGTAATATCCCCGAATCGGGATATCTTCAAATCTGACCACAATGTTAGACTCAAACCCAAACTCTGGTACTCCAATGCAAAATCTGAATATGTAGACGAGTACAAACAGCAGATATATACACATTCACCATTCACAATGACATCTTCATTCATGGATCAAAATGGAAACAATAACAATATCAATACTGCCAAGCCTCCTATGCCAATTATGCATTGCAGTCTCACAATGATTGCTGTTAATAATCAGAAAATGCCCTAGTGTCTGAAGATGACAACTTCGCCCAGCAGATGCAAAATATGAACAGTAGCAATATGGAATGTGATCACAACATGTCTAAACGGGTGTGACAACCCAAACAAACCAGATTTCACAGTATAGATAAGTCTGAAAGTACTAGCAACATGAACAATGAATGAAATATCAAACCCTAAGAGCTGCGCCTAAACTTATCTCAGATCTGCATATACAATCTGCTCCTAAATCACCGTTGAAGTCCAATTAGGCCTCCGTGATGAAGCCTTCCCATCAATGAATTGGGTTTCCATCCAATTCACCTTCCAAGCATAAGGGTTTTCGTCCTTCTGCTGGTCTGCTCCATAATGGAATAAAAAGTAAAACTGAATATTCAATGATGCCCAATGCTCTTCATTTATCTTGTTAATATAGCCACTTCCAATGCTAAACCTTCCTAGGCTGACCTGCTCCATGCTCCTCATTATGGCGCCCAAAATAGGAGATAAATAATAATATTTATTGTTTAAAAATCTCTTGATGCTTGTGTAAATAGTCTTGGGCTGGCCGACCAGGGTTATTATTCCAAGATGGGCGCTCAAGGTGAAAGCTAACTCTCCTTTGCAAAGGAGGCCAATCTTATGGGTTGAGGATGTCTTTTTATTCTTTTTTGCAAACTTCTCCAAGGGCGCCCAAATGATATTTAATGCCTTGAGACCCATTAATTTCTCCTTTGGAAATTCGACTAGGGTAAATAAGGCCTCAATTAATTTATGTGTTAATTTCCTCTTAACTGCAAAAATACAAGGAATTTGATGATGTTGTCCAATTTTCCTAGAAAATTCATTTTGGTCTTCAATTATTTCTTTGGATGAAATCAAGGACATGACATATGTGTGTGGTAGTGTGTGTGTGATGTGGCTGCAATTCCTAAAACTTTGCACATCTAGCAGTCACTGTTTTGGGTAACACAAGTTGGAAAGCTCGGTGATGGAGTGGGGGACACCATATCATAATTTTATAAATCTCAAGCATTGCAGAATATAGTTTTCTAAAGATAGTTATCAGCATATGGAATTCAATCACCTAGGTTGGAAAAGGGCCAGAAATTTATTATATCTTGGAAAGTAAACGAATCACAACTGGAAGTGCTAATAAATGAACCATAAAAATAAAAATAAATCTGTACCATTGATTGACTGCAAGAGACATTCTAATTTGATAATTGGTATGTACTGTAGATCACCATAATATTAGGCTTAATCAGTGTTCCACGGGGACGCGTCCCCCCCAAGAAACCTTGTGTTTCCTAGACGGGGACGTCTCAGAGTCTTGGGGACTTGGGGGGGACGTCCCCCCACCAGCCCACCACTAGTGCCACCATCCCACCACCGGTGTCGCTATCTCCAAGGCGCTGCTAGGACTTTGAGGATGTTGGGGTGTCCTCAAGACGTCTAGGGGACTTCTAGTTGTCTCCAAGATGTATAATTCTTATACTTTTACATCTTTTTATAACTATTTTTTCAAGTACTATATGTATTTCAGCACCCTGCTGGCCTGCCGTCGCTGTCCCCCCCTGCCCCCAAACTTCGACCCCCTGTCCCCGCGTCCCCTACTGTCCCCCCGTCCCCGTCCCCGTCCCCGAAACCCCGTGGAACACTACTTAAGGTTAACATGTGATATATACTGAGATGTGCAGAAATTCAACCAAATGCATAGGTGCTGTTATGATCATATCTTGACGTCTATAGAACTCTTTGCACCTCATTTATGCATGTTCTTGGTGAATTTGTGTTGGCATAGTCTTAGACTTGATTTGTGGATATAACTATAAGAATGGAATTAACCTGTTAATAGATAGAACAACTCTAATTTCTTGCTTCATTTTAACCATGATGAATTGGAAGTAATCACTTTCAGTCAGTTCAATTCTAAGAAAATGGTGCTTGACTGTGGACGTCTTTGTTGCAGGTTATTAGTCTTGTTGGGGCACAAAAGGCGGTCCTTCACCCAGATGACATGCTTTTACTTTCAAATTTTGTTTCGTCTTCCGAATCTTTTAGGTATACAGGGAAAACAATGCTTGTCACACAATATTTACTATTCTATGAGTGTTAATTTGCTGATCTCAAAGACATTTTTCTCAGGAAACAAGATTCCTGGAATTGGCATTTTGTTCTTAATTTGGTATATTTGCAAACTTGCTAGGTCTCTTATTTCACTATAGCTATGCCACAGTAATTATTACTGAAATTTGGCTCTAGACAGTGATAAGTGATAATCTGTATGTAAAATAGATATCTTAAAATTCTGAAGGATATTAATTGGAATTGTTAAAATGATTCGTGTCACATATCATCGAGTCTGTGCAGGTTAAGATGATGTGAAGTTGCTCTGCTCAAGCTTTGTTTTTCCTATTGTGAATGGATTTTAATGCACTTATTGTGCCTGCAGAACGACTGAATCATTCTCTCCAATTTGCCTGCCAAAATACAATGCAATGGCATTCCTTTATGCTTATGTGCAATACCTTGAAGTGAGTCATCTTGAACATACTTAAGCTGGAATGTATTATGATCCTTTATGTGCTAGATCTCTTAAATAATCAATATATTTATGATTTAGATTTCAAAGATCATTTTGAATGGTTTTGTAGTGCTTTGTTCATGACACACAGTCATGCATTTGTCTTTGTCTATTGTTTTTTCTGATGACAGGTAGACACATACCTGGTGTTGCTTACTACTAGTTCTGATGCTTTCTTCCATCTCAAAGAGTGCCGGTATATATTGACCTCTATAGAATCTTTATATGTTTTCTACCCAATTAAAGAATGAAATGGAAAGTTGACCTTATACCATTAAAGAAAGCTGGAATATGTTAAAATGTTTGCAATCCTCCATCACTGTTTTCAATGCCCGTGTTCAGATAAACTTAAAAGTTATTCAAACTGTCTTATAATATTTAGATTGTAGTAGAATATTCATTTGGGAGAATTACAGCTTTGTCAACATTTCAATCATTTGCATAATGAATGTCTCAGGATACGCATTGAGAATGTACTGGTCAAATCACAAGTCCTAAGTGAGGTTCAAAGGTCTGTGCTAGATGGTGGCCTGCGTGTGGAAGACCTACCTGGTGAGAACGTAGTGCCTATGGGATCAACCTCCTCCCGTTTTGAACAGGATATGGTTGGATCTTCTACAGGAATTGAGAGAAGAAATATTGGAATTGGAGGTCCGGCTGGGTTATGGCATTTTATGTACCGTAGTAACTATCTGGATCAGTATGTAGCTTCAGAATATTCACCACCCTTAAATAACCGTAATGCACAAAAGAGGTATTTCCTAATTCTTAAAGCTTAAAAAACTGAATAGAACATCACATCTATGAATGAGATTAGTGTCTTAGGGCTATTTTTGACTTTTTTGGTGTAAAGGTCACTTTATTTGATATGACTTATGGTTATTGGTTCCAGGTTATTCAGATCTTATCAGAATTTGTATGCCTCAATGCATGATAGGGATACAGGACCTCATAAGATGCAGTACAGGAAAGATGAAAACTATGGTGAGTTATATTCCTCATGTTTGTCATAAATGTGGTTCTTTCCTCTCTTCCTTCTATCTTGATTTATCTGATTGATTTTAATATGCTTTCAAATATTGGCTGCATGTTGAACAAGAAATAGAATATGCTCTTCAATTTGGTTACACTGAGAATGTTTTTTTTTGAATTATAAATTTTGAACAGTGAGACAATTTTGATTTTGTATGGCAAAACTTACAGGGAACACGGTTTGAATTCTGTGCTGTTATCTTCTCTTTGTATTCAATATTGTTATTCTGTTTGCCATTTTTGGTCTTTCTTTGGGTTCTTATTATGCTCATGTTTTCTCTTTTGTGAGAAAGCTTTCTTTGTCTGGTAAGATTTTAGGCCAATCCTGTGATTGCTATATGAATAATGATATTGTAAACAAGCATTTAGGATATTGAGTTAGATTACCCTTTCCTCAGAGTTGGTTCTCCTAACTTAATGTGTTTTGGAGCTTTTGTTATGGGTCATCATGGATACATATGTTCTTCATTGGCTTGAGGTTAGAATGTCTTTTTTTAACATTGTAAAGATATCTTTCATCAATTAGAATTTTTTTTACAGAATGTTACAATAAAGAAGCTGGTCAGCATGATGGAACAACTTAACTTATGAAAACACAACATATTCAAATAGGAAATTGTCTGAAATAAAAAAACATAACAAAAGCTGAAGCCTTTGTTCAGAAAAAATATGGTTGGAATGCCATGAGGATAAACCAGAGACAAATTGCCGTTGGATGATCATGTTCATGTTTTCTTTATGGGATATGCAAAAGATTTGTATTTCTGTCAAAACTTGGTGTAATCTTTCTATCTTGTGTTTGGTATTGAATGAGGACATTGTAAAAAAGGATATGGGATATTGAGCTTTATTTCCCTTCGCAAAGAGCTGGCTCTAGATCTTGTAAGTAGTTATTGGAGCTTTTGTTTCCCAAGTGATTGTGGTGTAATGATACTTGAGTATAGTTGTAAACAAAGTGATTTGAGTTCAATTCTCCTTGGGTAGCACTTGCTTTAGCATACCTGAGATTGGACTGCAATTTGTGTCTCAATGGTTATGGAATTTGCTGAAAGCCATCATTTACCAATTAAAAGATTGGAGCATTTGTTCTTGGTCAGCATGGATAGATATATGTTCTACATTTGGCTGCTGTAGGTAAGAATATCCTTTTTCTAAATTGTAAAAACATAGTTTACCAATTGGAAATGTTCTACATATTTATGTAATGAAGAAACTGGTCAGTATGTTGGCAGGCACAGCTCACATAAATATGTTGCCCAAACATGGAATTATTTGATATAAAATAATATAAGTCAGCCACATTCAGTGAAAATAAAACTAGACCTTAAATTTCCTCACACGGTGAAGACAAACAAGAGGGTAGGTGCCATCAACGTCTATGAAGGTGCATTGCTGAAGACAATAGAATTTATCTCCAATTCCATCATACAAGAGGGAGAACATTGCATAAAGTTCAATTATGACCATTATATTGGAATATTGAGTGTTAGATATTGGGTTTATTCTATATGGCGTGACATGTAAGATTTACATAGGGTTAATGCTCCTTATGATACTCAATTCATTTGTTCAATTCTAAGTCATTGTTGGAATTCAAGTTCAAATTGGAGCACAATAAAGTTTAGGAAATTTACCTATGCAAAAGCATTTAAGGAAATGACATTATATTTAATAATGGAATAAGTTAATAAATTTTCATAGGAACTCAATCACATAATTAAGAAACTAAATATAAATATGAGAAAACATAATAAAAATTACATAATTGAAGTATTAAAATACATATTAAGATACGACATTAACATTATGTGATGGTTTATCAAGATTCAATTGTGTAGTTTTGAGTCAATTGCCATTAACCCATATTTCATGTCAAAACTCCAAGGTTAAGAATGCATGAGTGGTGGTTCACAAGAATCCATTTCTCATGGCCATGAATGCTTAATCACATAATTAAGAAACTAAATATAAATATGAGAAAACATAATAAAAATTACATAATTGAAGTATTAAAATACATATTAAGATATGACATTAACATTATGTGATGGTTTATCAAGATTCAATTGTGTAGTTTTGAGTCAGTTGCCATTAACCCATATTTCATATCAAAACTCCAAGGTTAAGAATGCATGAGTGGTGGTTCACAAGAATCCATTTCTGATGGCCATGAATGTTCCACTTAGCACTCATTGCATCTAGCTGATGCTTAGAAGGGTGAAGCAATAGAACATTCCAAGAAGTCACCCATCCCATTACTACTATGGCTTGTGCGTGCTTAACCTTGGATTGTCCACAATCAATCCCACTTAGCTTGCTATCTTGTTTGCAAAAGCTTAAGTGTTGTGTTTATAAAGCATTCATTATAGAACTCCCTAGCTCATTCATTTTTATATATGTGGGATAAACAACGTATATGAAAATGACATTAACATGTTGAGAAACAACATTTTAATGATTGCATGAAGTTGATCATGTTTTCTTAAGGCTACTACAACAACATTTGATAAGATTAGAATTATTATGATGGAAGATTTATGAAAAGAAAAAGAGATTGGAGGATTTGTAGAAAGAAAAAGGAGAAATTGGAAAATTCAGAAAAAGGAGAAATTGGCAGAGTCAGAAAAAGGAAGATCAAAGATGGAAGTAGGGGATACTTGGTGAACCACAAATAGGATAAATAGAGTGGGGATGGAAAGCCCTAGGATTCTAGAAGAATGGAAGACATGCACAAGAGGGTTGTGAAGAACAAAGTAAGAAAGGAATTTCAATGAATGAGGACTTTCGAGAAAAGTGTTGAAAGCAAGGCAATGAAGGAGGAAAGGTTAAGACTTTCAAAGATGGTGAAAGGAATTGTAGTACTCATGATTGAGGAGGAATTGATAGAACTCAAAAGTAAGATTTCTACTTGGTAAAGTCCTTATTTGAAAAATTATGGGTTATTGGTTTCGTATGCTTTGACTCAACAAAACATAGTTTCTACATTCCATAGTAGTTGTGTCATTCAAAGTCAAGAAATTTGTAAAATGCCTATAAGTTCAATCAAGAAACCATCATTCAATTTCAACCATTTATCTTTATTCTTGTCATCTTCTACCTATTGCCATTGCATGCCTCATTTGATCCATCATTTACAACCAATTTGAGTCATCCTGAATGAGTCCCTTGAGTGTCGAAGATGCAAAAATCCATAAAATTCTAAATTTGGGCTATTCCTGGCACTTTCCTCAACCTTTTTTGTGTTTGTCGGGGTTTCAGAGTTTCGAGGTTGTTCATGCCTTCATACCTCCCCTACTGATCCCAATATCCCGCTTTAATCCTTCCAAAATCGATTTTGTTGAGTTTGTTGGCCTTTCAGACTTTCCGGGTTTCTCGTACATTCATACCTCCTTTGGCATCCTCAAAGCTGTTGGGGTTGGAATTTTGATCATTCCCTATTTGATTACCTTCTTCCATCTATCATAGAAGTCTCAACATATTGCTTTATTCTTTGTCAAAATTTTCCCAAGTGTTGTTGGCCTTTTGGAGTTTCGGATCCCTCCACCTCTGTTAGAATTATCACCTTGGTCATGCCTTCCCCAAAAGTTTGACACCTCGACATTCCCCTAAGTCTTTCCAAAAATTCCTCTAAGTCTTTCGGACTTTCATGGTTTTCCATCCCTTCTAATCTTGACATCCCAAAAGTTTGTTTTTCCTTGAAGTCCCTTTAGTTGGAGTTTCAGAGTTTTCTATTCCTCAATACCTTCATCTAATAAGTTTTACTTGCATGACGTCATGTTGATATCAACACCCTAATGACATCATGTTGATGCTATGCTGACATCATCAATCCATCATACTTCAGAGTTTCTCATCCATCCAATCCTCTAGTATCCATTTCTCTCCATCTCCAATTCCCCGATTCTTTGAAACCTCGATACCTTCCACTCCAAAAATTTATGTCTTTCGAAGTCGTACTTTTAGGCATCCCTTATCTGAGTACCTCTTTCCCTTCAACCACGAAAGCCTAATGCTCCTCTGATTACACTATAAAGTCCTTTGAAGCCGGACTTTTAGTTGCCCCTTATTTTGGTACCATTTTAAGCTTCACTCGAAACTACAACCTTGACAATCCGACACCTTTCCCTTTTAGGGATTTTGGGCCCGATCTTCCCAACATACTTGTTAGACTTTCCGTCCCTAGCATGCTAAGTTTGAAACTCTATTGTTCGAATGTACAAAACCCTACCCACCCAAGAGATGAGTTAGGAATGCCATTAATGCATTTCTGGTTGCAAGGTGTGTGCCCTTGGTCTACAGCGCTCAAGTTCGTGGCATGGCTTAACTGCCTCCTGTGGATTCATTAACTCTGCCAGTTGTATTGGGCATTAACAGGTCGATCTTTTGGTGCAACGACAACTGTCTATGCAACAATTGGTATTAGAGCCTGGGTCACAGGTTCGAACCCCTTGCTTGCGCGGGGGGGGGGATTGTTGCAAGGTATGTGCCCTTGGTCTCCTTGTGTTGTGCAGCACAACGCTCGGGTTTGTGACATGGCTTAGCCACCTCTCATGTATTCATTAACTCTAGTGGTTGTATCGGGCATTAATAGGTTGATCTTTTGGTGCAACGACAACCGTCTGTGCAACATTTTCAATGCCTGCTAACTACTAGATCAGATCTAGTGGTGCCCAAGAATCATTATAAAGGATTGGCATGGATTTAGAGGAGGAAAATGACGCTCACCCATACCTCAGTTATTGTTGCAAAGCAGTTCTCTAACAAGCCATCCTTAGGTCGTGATTTTAGCATATTTCTTGGGTGATTTTCTTGTCCATACACTCAATCCCATGAGCCATCAAGTTTAGAGGTGTGGTAGGGGTACATAGGATGTTCTTTCCATGTTTCCAAATGATCAAACCATATTTTGAAGGGACTTTTCCTTTGTAGAGCATTGATGAGGATGACGACTAGGGTTTCCTTTGCAGCATGGATTTCGTTGCAATTTTGGCAGTTTTCCTTTGGGATATTAAGGACCCAATAGTCCTCATTTTTAGGGGGAGTTCTAAGTTTCAAGAAATAGAGCATAATAGAAACATACACTTCTTTGTAATAGATTTGTTATTCTTTGAAGTGTAAATGTATGCTGAAGCCTTGTAATCAATAAAAGATTGATATTTTGCTCCTTCTATGGCTATTATATTGTGTATCTTTTCAGTTTAAGTTGTATTTTGTGGGTTTTAGTCTCTTTAATGTCTGTTATAAGCTGATTGTAGACATCTCACCCCTCTTGCATTTGCATTCTTTTTACATTTTACCTTTTAACAGTGTTTTAATAGAATCTATGTAACCCATTATCAACTGTGAAGATTGTCTTATGCTTCTAAAGCAAGTTAGATCTCTTGGTGCATCACACCACTCCTTTTCTACTATTTTCCTTCTCCCTTTTCCCCATGAATCATTAGAGTAGGGGCAGGTTTTAGTTTCAATTTGTGTTGAGTTGGATCAACACTTTCACTTAGGCTTAGAAAGGAACTAGCCTTCTCTAGAGGTTTGATCTCAAGTTAGCAAGGTCCCACTCTTGACAGATCATTCCCACTATTGTCCTAAAATACTTAATTGGGTTTAGTAAGGGTGCAATTTCAGGTGACAACACTACCATTGAAACAATAACATTCTCAACAGTTACAAACAATTGAGCAACATAAGAAATAGGATCAAGCACATTATGTGTAAAATTTCCATCTTCTCCAATCCAACCTTATATCTTCCTCATTTTAGTAGGGATAGGGCTCAACATGAAGGTCGTTGTTCTAGTTGCTAATATTATGAGTTGCTTGCCTATTGTTGGTGATGGTAGTTTTGGTGGAGTTGAGCACCCCTTAATCTTGCAATGCCAATATGTTAAAGTGCCATTGTGAGATGTTGGTAGCACCATTAATTTGCATGTCGGTGCTGCTTCGAACATTGGGCTTATACATAGGGTAGACAAACTAATTTGTTGTATTCCAATTTGTGTGTTGAACCTTTTTCATGATAGGTTTACTATCAAATGCAGCCACCAACAAGGTCAATGTGTGACACTCAGTAATTCTAGGGGTTAGGGTAAAGTCTTCAATTTTGATGTTGTTGACAAGGAGAATGGGTATACTCAAGTAGCTTGTATTAATGAAATGGTGGATAATTTCCACTAACAATAGCTTCAAAGTATCACATGTAAGAAGCCAAAGCAACTCAAATTGGCCATATGTTTCGTTTTCATTATTTGATTTTTGGTGTGAATCTATCATCTAATTCTCATTTCAATTGCGGCAAATTGTTTTTTAAATACATCATTTCTTTTGTTTTAGCTTATGAGGCTTTGTTTGTAAGTTATTTTAATTCAAATGAGAATAGTGAACAAATATACTGTGCACCTAAGAAGCAAACATATTGCATAAAGCTCATACACTAACCTAGCCACTGTTAACTATTCATGATCAGATTTAATGCACAGAAAATAATTCAAAATCAGAGACAATAACACAGCAGTTACCCTGGGAAAACCCTCCTCTTGAGGGAGAAAAACCCAGCAACAAAGATCTCTCTTATATATATAAACAATGACAACAGATCACTTTACAATTAGGTCTAACTCAAGACCAATATTCAGCACCTGTACAAGATGCAATAGCAAATATCAAACTGCCACTTCAAATTCTGGCAGTATGAGAGTTCACAACCTGTCCTTAAAACAATTCACAATCTGATATTGAGGTGCAGAGAAGAACTCACTCTTGACAGAGCATAGACCTACAGAAATTCGCACCTGGCAGAGACAGAATACGGATCTACAGAAATTCGCACCTGCATGAACTTTACTCTGTGAGATGTTTGCTCTGTGATATGTTCGCACTGCACTGTGTGATATATTCGCACTTAATCATTCGCACTTGATCTTCTAATATGTTCGCACTTTATCATCTGATATATTCGCACTTTATCATCTGATATGTTCGCACTTTATCATACAAGACTGATGTGAATAACCGAACTCCAGTAGATGATTACAATGGACGGATCAAGGTGTATATATACAAGTGAATGGGAGAGATACATCTCTACAAAATCCTTCAAGTCGGCCTCTAAGAAATCGCGTATATTCTTAAATGAAAGTCGGCCTTGATAAATGTTAAATATCTTCTAATAAAAGATCAATCGAATTCTTTTATGTCGGCCATAATATGAAATGAGTATAATACAAAACAATGAACATAAATTAAATAGCCAACGGCTATCATTCAATTTATGTTTCCACGAAAGAACTGAGCTGGAAGGAACTACCGAAGCTGTTATAACATTAACAGCTACACCGTACATGTTTCAATCTTTGCATTGCTATTTTTGTGGTTATAAGGTATATTAGTATCTACATGAATTATAGGCACTAAAAAATAATAATTAGTTACTTTTTCAAGCCAACACATAATAAAAAAACACGCATTGCATGTGCAACCATTGCTCTTAACATTGCAAGAAAATCCAAAACTCAAAAAATTCTAGTATACATGTTAAGCTTAAAGAGGTTCTAAAGTTGGTTATTTAAATTCTTCCTCACAATCCTAGAGAGAGACCTAAACCTAGAAAGTTATGTCAATCTAGAACAAGGCAAGATTCATGGTTAGATTGCAGGCAATTGTGAGCCAATTGACAAGAGTGACCAACTCTTCTATACTTTTGGCTTTGTAGAACCAAGGAGGGTGTTCCCAAATTTTTTTTTCAAGACAATTAAAGAGAAATGGAAAACTTATTAGAACACATAGATTAGCCACACCCTTTGTATAAGGATATCTCGAAGATTTGTCATTAAATTCCCCTTACACTAGCTTATTGGTCTTGCAGACCTAAATATCTCTTAACAAAGCATATTATGATTAGGTTATTTATGCAACTACAAATGCAAATAAGGTTTATTCCCCTCGATATGGTTTCATTCCCTACATCATACTTCATGCATGACCCTTGAAATTACAAAAAGCATAGCCCTCTAGAGATAAAAGACAAGTTCAAGCTCACAAGATATATGCAGTGTTCGATAGGGACATGCCCCCCCCCCCGCCCCAAATCCCCACATTTCAAAGATAGGGATGTCCTCGAGATGTGTGCACTTTTGGGGGGGGGGGTGGATATCCCCTCACTATCCCACCACCTCC